>MNCI01009439.1:205417-235543 GCA_015680685.1 Gnetum montanum
AGCAAAACAATAATCTACGTACCATTGACCTCGATTCGGTGGAAGAAGAACGCGTACGCGCGCTCGACCAGATCGAATGGTATCAAAAGCAACAACGACAGCGACATCGGCATGACATCAACAAGCGCCCCATCAAAGAAGGCGACCTCGTGCTCAAAGCTATTCAAGAACATTCAGACAAATTCTCAACCAACTGGGAAGGGCCTTACGTGGTAATCAAAGCATTTGATAATGGTGCATTCAAGCTAGCCGACATGGAAGGGAACGAGTTTGCCAATCCGATAAATCATTTGTACCTAAAACCGTTCTACATCTGAATACAAACTCCGGTACATGTAAGTCCTGGAATTATGACTATAAACTGATACCACAGAAAAGTCTTGGAATTACGACTATAAACTGATACCACAGAAAAGTCTTGGAATTACGACTATAAACTGATACCACAGAGAAGTCCTGGAATTACGACTATAAACTGATACCACAGAAAAGTCCTGGAATTACGACTATAAACTAATACCACAGAAAAGTCCTAGAATTATGACTATAAACTGACACCACAGAAAAGTCCTAGAATTACGACTATAAACTGATACCACAGAAAAGTCCTAGAATTACGACTATAAACTGATACCACAGTGTCCACAACGACGATAAACTAGCATCCGTCCGACACGACAATAAGCTGCCACCGTCACAACCATCAGGGTCCCCTAAGACTATAAACTAGCTAGCCTCTTCATAGTCCGCTAAGACTAGAAACTGGCAATGTGACGTCTGCCACGATGCTAAACAGGTAATGTCCAACGGGTCATGACATAAAACTAACCCATGATAGTCTGCCAAGACTATAAACTGGCAAGTTCACATCTGGCACATCAATCCGCCGCCATGATCATTCATCAGCTTCACTGCATCGCTCGTCATCAATTGCCCTTATCAGTATTGCTGTCATCTAAACACAGTGCCTGCCTTCCTTCAGCATCTCTGCACTGTNTCCCTTATCAGTATTGCTGTCATCTAAACACAGTGCCTGCCTTCCTTCAGCATCTCTGCACTGTCGGCTGCCGTGTAAGTCTAAGCTCATTTGTTCACACATGGTTTTTCTTGTCTCCTTGGCGTTATGTTTGCAGGATGACACCCAGAAGTTTCGCACAAAGATGCACTTCGCCGTAAGTAGCAAGGTAAGACAATGTTCGCAGCATACCTGGCAGGAATAAATCAAACCATTCACTAGTACATCCCCATTCATCGACAAAATTCCTTATCCATTCACCAACACATTTTATCCCAGCATCCCCCTTGACACGCCCAGTACATCTAAAACATTGTACCACTGTAAAGCAGCTGCAACACGCAGCACAGCACCTACGCATGAGTACAAAAGCAGAGCAAAGTTTACGTCAAAAAAAAAAACCGAGACCCCGGGAACTTCCCATATAAGCCCTAGGCAGAAAGGCAGTTGTTTCAAAACTAAGTACTCATGTCCAAATGGTCAAGAAGCATCCTGTTGCATGGCTTTGACTCCCCGCCAACAAGTTCCCCTGAACACTAAACATGGGCCTTGTTCTCCCAAAGAATGTAACACATCCTCCCGTGGCTTTGGCCCCACCAACAAGTCCTCTCGAATACTAACCAAGGATCCTGTTCCGCCAAAGAACGCACATCGCATGTCTGAGCTCCTAGTCGGCTAAAACATTAGCTATTGGCAAGGATCAGCATGCCACATACCCGAGTATCCCCTGTCCACGGCACGATCCCTTGGGCAGTCACCGATCCCCACAATCTCTATCTTCCTATCTGCTATGAATTTCCCTTTCCCGATCCCATGTACTACTGAACACGGTGCGATGATGTCTCGTCCAATGGCAGCAGAAAATGTCTCTATCAAGTTGCTTGTGGTGTTTTGCACTTCTTTGTCGACGCTTCTCGGGTCAATTCTTCTAAGCGTCAACAAAGAGGGGCCAATGAAACACCACAAAATTCGGAGCTTAGTACTTGCCCGACACCAAGCCGGTCCCTGGGACCCACAAACGACGTCAGCTGCATGAGATTTCACACACACGGCAACCTTGGGGATCGCAACACTTGGTTTTTATTAAGTACATTGTGCCAGCATATACAACCAGCGTATACGCCCAAGTTCACATCTACAGCGTATACGCTCAACGTATACGCCTAACCCCTACAGCGTATACGCCCAGGCACTGCCGATGCATATGCTCGACAACAAACTCTCTAATGACAGCATGAAGATAACACCAAAGAGCAAGGATTGAAGCAAGTGGGCATCCTTCGACGTATACGCCCGGCGTGTACGCCCAGCATCCATCAGCGTATACGCCTGGCGTGTACACCTAGCATTCAGCATCTTCACCCACGTTCACGCACTCAGCACATCCAACGTATACGTCCAGCGTATACGTCGACCTGATACGGCGTATACGCCCGGCGTATACGCCCGGCGTATACGCGCAACACTTATAATATTATACATTTGTAAATTGTGCACCCGGTCAACGTGCCATGTGTCGCCCAACTCGAGTCTAGCGTAACAACCTGTATAAAAACCCCCATTTTCCACTTCACAGAGGTCAGTTGGAAAAATCCCAGAGCACACCAGAGAACATTTACGCTGTGCACAAGAGCTGAAACCCTCTTATGCTGGCCCTGTATGCCATACACACAGTCTCTACGCTCCGCCTATCTTGCGAATCAGCCGAGTCATTCCTGCATACGCCGGGGCTTTTTGTCTGCCTTGTGTCCCTCACGACTGTGTTAGACCGGTGCACTGTACTCTAACTCTGTAATACCATTGTTTAGNAAAGGCGCAGCAGCAACGCGGGCGAGGCCACGGGAGCGCAGAGGACGATGGCGCAGCAACGGGAACAGCGACCGAGGTGGCGAGAATACAGAGGGTGGCGGCAAACAGCTGTAGCAGACAGAAATGGCGAAGGAGCTGCAGGCGGTAGCGGATCAGAGGGCTGGTGGAGATAGCAGCCAACCCAACTCCCCCACTCCTTGCTTCCTTGCGTCTCCTCCCCGTGTTTTATAGCGGCTGGTGGAGAAAAACAAGAAACCTAACCCTAATTGTTGCCACCCCACGATGTTCTGTTTTTTTTTTTAATTTTAGAATTTTAAATTTTATTGGTTTTATTCTTAAATTAGTTTAACAAGGCCCCATGCCTGGCATGGGTGAAAGTTGACCTCAACACCAGTGTATATCCCTTTGCGTACGCGCGGGGAAATCCTTGTCTGATCCGCGTGCGGACCACCCAAGGTACTCTGCCTTCATGCATTCTAGCTCGCCCTCAGGCGAAGGCAGGGTCTTCTGTACTCGTCCTGCGATCCCGCGACCTCTGTTTTCCTTCCAGCCAGAGACCGACGATTTCAGGTGGTACAGGGACTTTATAGAACCTTGTTTTTGGGATTCCATTCCATCCTCTCCTCTCCATCTTTCTTCCCATTTCCCACCTCATTGTTGGTTGTATCATTAGTCCATTTCTGGGTTTATGCATCATTTTTCTTTGGTGAAGTCTTATGGGTAATTTTTTAACTTTTGCTTCCAAATGACATTCCCAGAGCCTACAAACTCTTTGGTTTGTGGGTTTGTCAAGCCATAAAGGGCATGAGCCTACTTTGGGAAGGATCCACTGGCATTTATTTTGGGTGCAATTATTAACTTCTTTTCCTTAAACATTTCCTATAATCAATCATTTCTTTTTTCATCCCCATCCATGACATCCATTTTATTGGCGTTTCCATTAATATTTTTCATCTTTCTTATTCCTCATGTTTTTCCATCTTATAACTACTAGAGATTCGCTCTCAGTCGTGGGGGCCCTGGCACAAATTTTTCAATTTTTCCCATTTTACTAATTGCCTAACCCCTACACCTTGGGTAGTTGCCAATGATAAATCTCTGAACTAGTTTTTGCCATAACCACAACTCAACCAATGCACTTCATATCGAGGCAAAGTATCAAATACATTGTGGTTTATCTATCCTTACTCATTTGTGACTGTGTTGTGTGTGTAGATGGCGATCATACAAACAATGGACTGGGCTTAGAGGTAGCACTTAGGATGGATCGGAACTGGATCATTTACGAAAGGAGCAAGTCTAGTAGCGTGGCTATGGATAAACAATGGAAGGCGTAATCTTGGCATTAGCGGCAATACGCTTCATCTTCTTTCTCTCTTTCTTTTTCTCTTCAAGTTGCCAAATAAAGGCTTGGATGTCATTTATGTATGAGTGTTCACCGCAATGGTCATGAACACTAATGTTGTAATATGCTTATTGATCCATTCACTGGGCACGTTGAGTCTGTTATGCCATTCCACCATCAGTTGTCAATTAGTCAATAATCCCATACCTTCCTAATATTTTGTAAGGAACTCGAGAATGAGTTTTCATTCAGTCATGGGGGTATGATGAGAGTAGTTACTCTAGTGGTTTATTCTAATTATTAGAGCAGTTACTCTAGTGGTTTATTCTAATTATTAGAGCAGTTACTCTAGCAATTTATTCTAATTATTAGAGCAGTTACTCTAGCGATTTATTCTAATTATTAGAGTGGATACTCTAATTATTAGAGTAGTTGCTTCTAAGCCTATAAATACAGTGCCCATGCACACAATTGGAAAAAAAGTCTTTTAGCAATCAAGTAGTGAAACTCTTATAGTCTATTTGAAAGTTAGAGTATTTTCCAAGTGCCCACAGTAGGAGGTCAAAGTGTGGATGGATCTTTATTCGAGCATTGTGTACCTGAGCACACCTTGTGTATGGAAATAAAGACGAACTCTTTGATTCATCCTTGCAGCACTTGAGATTTGTTTTCTTACGCATTTCTTTTATTTTATTTTCTTATGCATTTATTTTATTTTATGCACTTTACATTTATGTTATTAGCACAGTAATTCATTTTGATCAATTAAGAAAATCATCAAATTACACTCAATACGATGACTTTGAGCATGTGTGTAACACTTGGTAACCCAATACTGATTAGTGTTTGGTAATCCCAGTAGTGTTGCACTAGTTTAGGATGTGTACAATAAGTGAGAATGGATGCTAGTGTTAGGATTAGTTAGAACTTAGTTAATGAGTAGTTAAGATAAATTAGTCACTTAGTTATCTCTCTTCTTACTTATTAGCACAGGACATAAAAACATAAAAGATATAAAAATCATATGCCTCAAGCTTACTTAACCATACAATCATGACATACAAGTAAGCTTGGAAAGATAAAAATCAACCAACCCGTCCTTGTTCCACAAGCACTTAGTCCTTGGAATTCGATCGAATCGTGCGTGAAAGGCTCGTATTCGTATGGTTGAGCATAGGGGTACCTCTCCACTAATCAAACTTCTACTCACAAAAGGCTATGTGAATCTGGTATATCTGCTACTTGAATAATTACTTTGCTTTTGATACACAATTTAGAAGAAATTTCTAATAGAACATTAGGTAGCTGATCTACAATCTTAACTCTAATTTTATTCACTTGAACAATCTTTTTATTTGATTTTTCTTGAATCATACCAAATTTTTTGCATATAGACAATGGCATAATAGTAGATGTAGCTCCCAAATCAACTAAAAAATTATGAAGATATTTGTCTTTTAACTTCATTGTCAATAGAAAAGGAGGAGCTTCTTTATTAGGAGTACACTCATAGCTAGCTTTTGATTTCTTTTCAATATTAGATACATAGCTTAACTCTCCAACTCTCTTTTTACCTTTAATAAACTCTAAAGCTTTTCTCTGTTGATCTCCTATTTGTAGCAATTGGTATATGCTAATATTTGCTCTGATATGTTTAAGATCTTCAATTAGATCATATTCTCCTTCTCCATAAAAGCTTGGTTTCTTCATCCATTTATTGAGAGTTTTATTTTGAGTACTTTTCTCTACTTGATCTTCTTTATTTTTATTTTTCTCTCGTTTACTTGGTTCAAAAACCTTTCTCTTAGTAGATGGATTAGAAATGACATTTGGAGGTTTATAAGTAGTTAATATTTCTTTTGATCGAAGCTTATACCCATTTTTTTCATTGTTATTACACTCTTCATCTAATGATATATCCTCTTTAAAACTTGATATGGAAGAAGTATCACTAGATCCATTATTAGAAGATTTTCTTGCATAATGAACACTAGATAGTTAATTATATGATTCAATATCAAGGAAGCTAGACATAACAACATCACTTTCATCCTTATCTTCTACTAACTTAGTAAATTGATGCTTATACTTTCTATTTTTCTTTTCTTCCTTGATTTTAACTTTCACTAAGGATTTCTCTAATTTCACCACTTTTTTGAACAAGTCTCTCGTTAACTGTTCTTTTTTAGATTCTTTTCTTCTAGATTCTTGCTTTGTCTTAACATGAGATGGCCTCAATAATGCTTTATGTTGAGCAAAAGCTTACATAGAAATCATCTTTTTCTCTTCTCTTTTTTGATTTATAATAATCTCTTCATGATTCAAGTTCAACTATTTTTCTAACTATATAGCTTCACTAAAGTAGTCATTCAATGTTAGCAAGTTTGGAGTTCTTCTTAACTAGATTGAAATATTTGAATTCACCACCTTAAGATAAGTATTTCTAATCATTTTATTTGGTGGTCTATATTGTCTTTGAAAGAGCCCACAAATTCTTTGGAACTTAATGTTGAAATATGTAATTGACTCTTTAACTCCTTGTTTAGCTTGTACTAACCCATAGTACAATTGTTGTTGATCCAATTGATTACCAAATTGGGCCAAGAAAAGAGTTTTTATATCATTCTAACTTGTGATATTGTTGCTTGGTAAGTTGGAATACCAAATCTTAGCCATATCCTTTAAATTTTCTAAAAACAACCTATAAGCTTGATCTTGTTGTTGAATATTTGCATGAGCCAAAGCTAACTCAAACATGTGAATATACTCTTTAGTCAAGTAAGCTTTTTTGGGAATAAAAAACTCAAGCAAATATTTGTAAACTACCTTAGGAATATCGTTGTAGTTTTGAAATCCTAATGGTCTAGCTCTTTGCTAAGGATTTGCCATCCTATTAAAATTCCTTTTGATTGTTGAACTCTTATACTTCTTTGACCTTCTCTTATAGACTAATAAACCAAACAAAAAGGGTGATCTTCTTATCCTTCTGGTCTTTACTTTGCTACTTGTCCTAAATTCAAAAACTTTCTTTTATTCTTCTTTTGCTAAATAACTAGCCTTATAATTAAGATTGTCTTTGGAACCTTTGAAATCTTCCAAAATATCAATTTTTTTGGTCATGGACTAAAAATAGTACCTAATTCCTTACATCCTCCTACCAATAAAGAATTATTGGTGTGTTAGGACTATCAAGCTTACGAACTTAGAGGACAAAATTTAGCCCTCCTAGTGCCAAAAGAACTATTTGTGACTCTTTGTGTTTGGACCACCAATAGGGGGTGGCCTCACTATCTCATGACCTTGGGAGTTATGGGATTAAAGGTGTTCTTCAAATAGGATTTAGGTGCTTGCTGGTCTCTAGAAACACCAAAGCCTAGATACCTTCAAATAAACTTAGTAGTTATGAAACGAACTAAACGTGAGTATGTGTTTGCTATTGTGAATGTTGAAATGGTTGGGTTTGTATATAAGTGCAATTAGCTTTCATAAAAGAGATTTAGCTATCTTTGTTAATTACCATGAATTGTTGGATATTTCTATTTTTTTCAATCACTTAGTCTATACAGTCCCTATAGTGTGATACTTGTAACAAATAAAATTTTGCAAAAACTTTTAAGGACAATTCTACCAATCTACTCCTAATTTCCCCTAGAGAGAAAGTTCAGTGAAAAAATTATAAATAGAGCAAGATTCAATGGACTTAGAAAGAGAAAGAAAAGAAATCAAATTTCATAAAATCTCAAATATTTAAGCAAGATAAATTGACATGAGAAAACACTCTGCAATAAAGTTATTCCTAATTCAATACCTACAAATTGTCCAAACCTTCTAAGCCTAATAAGTAATTTCATAAAGATAATCTTATTATACTACTAAAAATTGCTACGTAAATAACAAAGTACGAGTCTCTATTTTGATTAATTAATAGTTGTCAAAGATTGCATTCAACAAAGCCTTAAAAATCTTGACAATTTCTTGATTGAAATACTAAGGCAATACACTTTAAACAATGAAGCTATTTCAGTTGTCTCAAAATACCAAAGATTTTCCTAGATTCTCTATGCTCAAAATAGGAAATTTCTTTAAGACATTACTATTAAATTGCTCTTAAGGCTTTTCAACAACATAAGCTATTCTATAGAAAAACTTAATAGTAATATTGTGCAAAAACAAAGCTATAAAAACAATCCTAGGACAAATCCCAAAATTAAATGCCAAGCACGATAGCTAAGTAACTAAAAGAAACTGGGAAGAAATCAACTCACAAGATTTTAAAAAAGTAACTAAATTGTTGTCTTTAGCAAGCCACCCCCACCGCCCCTCCCCCCTCTCTTCTCTGAATTCTAACCTTGAAGCCTTTTTATAGTGCCTTTATGGTAGTTACAATAATCATGAAAGGTCAAGGGTTTTACAAATATCTAAGAGATTACTTCATAACCACCCTAGAGATTATAACTTCCAAAGGAAGTTATTAGAAATTTAAGCTATGGTTGCCAAGTGTTTTCTTGGCAATAAATATTATGGAGATTATCATGAGAGGCTACAAAAATTATAAAAATATATACCATAGTTGGCAAGTGTCCTCTTGGTAATCTCAACTTCACAAATATCAAGGAAAATAAGTTATAGCTTTCATAGAAGGTTATAACTTCCAATGTAGAGTGTCAATGCTATAGAAAATAGAGGTATGTTTATCAAATGTCCATTAAACCTCTTCTTTATAACCTTTAGATAAAATATCATATAGAATGAAATTATTATACCCCTTAGTATCAATGATGTTATGTCAAAATTGGCTTCTTCTCATAACAAGGTTTTTAATTTAAATTTTATATGATATTTTATGTGGTTAAAAATATGTCAAATAATAAAACCGTTTGAAACCATAATGCAATTGAGAAAATTTGGGAGCATGACATCAACCCTGCAATCACACATTGCATCCCACGAGTTCATTGAAATTCAAAGCCATGTACATTGCCCTATGCTTGTTGTGCCCAACAATGGAATTATGGACATAATCTTGGAAAAATGGGGTTTCATGACCACTATGTGGTAACCTCTGTGTCTTTCATACCTCCTTTCTCAACAATTGTTCTTGGATCTTTATGTGATGAGTTTTCATGGCCATGTTTCTAGTCATCATGGTCATCTACGCCGATGTTGCTTAGGGTCAATGTGGCTGTCATTGTCGTCTCTACTTCTTCCACGCACTATAGGTCATCCATGTGCTCAATATGTAGAGCTAAGGGTTTCTATAGATTACTGTGTTATGCCTTGAAAGTTCTAGAAGTGCCAAAAATACTCATGTGCCTACCTCTCACTCGCCACCGTGCTCGTTTCATGACCTTAGCTGTTCAAATATAGCTGGCATTGTAGGCAGAATTGGCAAGGGTATACTACAAAAGATAATCCTTTGGCTTGTATGTGATGCTTATGGTTAACTACCGTGTTTCTAGCCATGGATCTGTCCATGTTTTGGGTTATGTTTGCCACATTACCTTCTAGTAAAATCAAGGGTTTAATCCTAAAAGCTTGTGCTATTGGAGATCATTCGATGTTGATAATCCAAATAAGTACTAGGCACCATGACATGGCTACTATTTCTAGTAACTTGAGCATTTTGACAAACACCATTGTTGAAACTTTGGAGTTTTATTTTTAAATTTTTAAACTTCCTCCTAATGTTTACCAATATAATATACTTGTCTTGATTACGTTCCTCATGTATATCTCTTAATCTCCTCTAATGTTGTTTTGGAATATTACCCTTAATGAACCGTGGTATTGGGACAGTGATATCGCATCCACGATATTGGGTCCGCGATAGCAGAGCCTTCCAAGCTATATTGGGTATTTGATATCAAGACCTACCTCATTGCCTATAAATAAGAGGTGGGTGCACTTGGTTTTGGCAATTAGTCTTAGTCCCTTATCCAAACTCTTGCCTTTCTTCCTTTCTAGAGATAGAATTATTTCTGAGTGCCCATAGTAGGAGCCATAAAGTGAACGAAACTTTATTCAAGCATTATGTACTTGAGCACACCTTGTGTACCGTAATAAAGAAAAACTTTGTGATAAACCTTGCAACATTTAGAATAGATTAATTAATGTTAATTACTATTACTTAATGCTTTCCTTAGTTAATTAATGTTTTCACTCTCACCTTACAACTCTCCTAAGTAAGCACACTCAATATGACGACTTTGAGCATGCATGTAACACTTGGTAACCTAGTAACGATTAGCATTTGGTAATCCTAGTAGTGTTGCACTAGTTCAGGATGTGTACAGCAAGTGATAACTAATGTTGGTGTTAGGACTAGTTAAAGCATAGTTGAGTAGTTAAATTAAATTAGTTACTTAGTTATCTCTCTCCTCCCTTTGTAGCACCAGGACATAAAAACATAAAAAACTATAAAAAATCATGTACCTCAAGTTTACTTAACCATAAAATTGTGCTATACAAGTAAGTTTGGGAAGACAATGATTGATCAACCCATCCTTGTTCCACAAAGGTGCATAAGCACTTAGTCCTTGGAATTCAATCATATCGTGTGTGGACGCTCGTATTCGTATGGTTGAGCGTAGGGATACCTTGCCGGTCATCATTGGTGCTGTTGCCAGGGACTTTGTTGGTTGTGCACTAATTAGAACTTAGGAAGTCTTTCTCATCATTGGAATGAACCCTTAGGGATGGTTATCTTACAATTATTAAAGAGAAGAATATTGCACACTGAATAGACAATTATGTTTCCTTATTCTTACAAGAGTGTTTCACCACCTAGGTCCAATATAGGGAACAATAGAAGGCATAGTACACATGATAATTTACTAGCCCCTCAATAGTTCCATGAGGTATATGTTCATCTCGATGAATATGTATCAAAATTTACCTTTATCCTCCACCAAGATGAACAACTGTGTTGGCGTGATTTAGAAGGTAGCATAGTGTTACCTCCTGATCACTCAGTGCCGAGCATGCTCCTTTGTGATCTCACATGAATTGGTATGTAGCACTTNCTGATCACTCAGTGCCAAGCATGCTCCTTTGTGATCTCACATGAATTGGTATGTAGCACTTACAAGCAGAGTACATTGTGCATGATCATGACTTGAGAGACCCACGGAGGCACAACGTCAAAGGGATCTACAACAGGAGAGATGTCATGAATCCATGAAGGAAAAGTTATCTCAGAATGTCCTGTATGTCATAAGTGAAAATGAGGGTGGTGATCCTGCCTCAGGAAGTCTCCCACATAATGATGTTCCTCCCGTTGACTTCGATCAAGGGGTTATGTATCATAATCTTCACTCAACTATCCATAACCCGGATTCTAGTACCAACAGACACAAAGGATCTAAAAAAGGAACACGAACACATGACAAAGATGGACATTCCAATCATAACCACGATCGAGGCCATGACCACCAAAGAGAAGAAAGTAAGCACCATCATGGTGATAGTCCTCCTTCTTCTTCACCTTCATCATCTCCTTCACCCTCTCCTTTAGGATCCAGATGTAGTCATAAAGGAAAAGACCATGAGGATCAAGGTAGGCAAGGTGGAAGCCATAGACGAAACAGTTAGGAAAGGGGATGAGGGCATTCTAGAGAATCACAGCACAGAAGAAGGGAAAGTAGGAAACAACATAGGCATCATAGATGCCACAGATGGGATGATCACGATGAACCCCTACTCACTACTCAAAGTATGCTAGACATAAATGAGGCTATTAGAGTTCCAACAAGGCACCAAAAAGATAGTAGAATCAAGAGATTAGACATGAACAATGTCCCACAATTTGAAGGGGGATACAATGATGATCCTTAAAATCATCTACAAGAATTTCATGATGCATGTGCCTTACCAAACATAAAAAATGAATGAAAAAAACTAAAGTTGTTCCCACAAACACTAGTCAAAGAAGTGGAGAGCTGGTACTGGTCCCTAAAACCGGAATCCATTTGTAGGTAGAGTACCATGTTAGAATTGTTCAATGATAAGTACCAAACGTACTCTCGAGTGTCCAACCTACGAAAGAAAATCCAAGGATGAAAAAAAGGTGGACATGAACCCTTGGATGCTGCCATGGGCCGATATTATGCATTGTTACATTGTTGCCTAGGCCATGGTTACTCGTAGAGGGATCAACTACGCCATCTAGTAGATGGGCTTAGGCATGAAATGCAATGAACCCTTGGGACTTATGCCCAAGGAAGACTATCTAAGCTTAGGGCCCATCAAGTATAGAGATTATTGAAGCAAGTTGTTAAAGAGGAAGGTGAGTTAAGGAAAAGAGAGAGTACAGAGGAATATAATAGAGATCCTTCCCTCCGAAAGAAGGTAGTAAGAATTTGTAAGGATGAAGAAGAGTCACCACTCGAAGAGATGGTGAATAGGAAAATTTACCTATTCAAAAGTTGGCATCGAAAGTATCGGTAAAGGTAGACAAAATGTGGGACTCCCTAGATAATAGATTTCAAACTATTCTCAAAATAGTAGAGAAGTCTAGAGAGCAAGGTAGTGATCATGAAAAGAGGAAAAAAAGAGAAGATGAATATGCACGTAACAAAGGTAAGGGAAAAGTTGCCATCATTGAAGAGGTTGTGGATTTGGATACAGAAAATGATGGTGGATGTGAGATATGCTAATATGACCATCCTAAGGGATGTTGCCCTGTAATCTCACATCTGTAGGAATCTGGGGCATATGCACTCAACCCATAATTGAACAAAAGGAAAACACCCTAAAGGTTGTCTTATCCTCAAGGCAACCCAAGATAGTTTTACCAACCCTTGACCTATTATCCAAATGGAACTCCACCACAACCAGTTAAGCAGTATCAACAGTGGCAATACCCATAATCATGGGGAATGCCACCACCATGACAATAGTATCCTTACCATCAACCAGACCCGTATGGATATTACATGTAGCAGCCAATCTCTCCACGTGACTCTACTAGTCACATTACTCCTCAACCTCACTACCAAGCCCATGAGTATTATAGGACTCCTTCTCCTAGGGGTGATGTTCCACAAACATACTATCCTTCTCATCCGGCTACATCTCTTCCACCCATATCTCCATTACCACCTACTCCAGCTATGTAGGGTTAGCTCCTTGCCCAGCCACAGTAATGTAACACTACGAAGGCTATTAACTCTAAATCTACTGTTGGTTCTAACAACTGCATGAAGAAAAGACCTTTCTTTAGAACCAACACTCTGACTAAGTCCTTGCAACCATAAGTGGCTAATCCCTTAAACGCCTCATTACCAATCAAAACTTTGAAACTCCCTTCAGACCAAACACCATGCCCAATGCATACAATCATGTTAACTCATGTCATCACTAATTGGATAAAAGCTAGCCATCTTCCTAGGAAATTATCTAATCCTGGAAGTCTTGTTATATATCTACAGATCACTAGGAATGAGTTGTGCAAAGATATTTTGGATTCAGGTTCTGGGATCAACTTAATTTCTTAAGAAATGTACAAGGCCTAGAACATGCCTCCATTAAAAAAGAGTAACATTTGTTTAGAGTTGGCTGACCAGTCCATCATTGTCCCATTAGGACTAGTGGAGGACATTGTCACCACTGTTTGTGGATGGTCGTATCTAGTTGATTTTCTAGTGATTCAAGTCAACAATGGTAAGGGGAACTTCCCAATCATAATGGGAAGAGCATTGCTAAGCATAATTAATGTGCACCTAGGAATCCATGATCTTTCCCTGGAAATATCAAAGGAAAATACATTTGGAAATATCAAGAAGAAGAAAGTTCCATGCATCGCATACAGTGACACATGGTGTAATTGTGTGTAGAAGTCATGGTTTGTACAACATTTAACAGTGCCTGTATGCAATCAGTGTGCACAAGTGACTAATATACAAAGGTGCTTGTATGCAGTAGCCACAAGACAAGAAGGCACCCAGTGGCTGATAGCTAATCAAGAGAGTAGTTCAACTATATGCATGAAACCAACTAAGGGTTTGACTTGTGCTTACATTGATAGCATAGACACATTAGAGCAAGTCCATCATCAACTTCCAAGTCTTGACATTGAAAATATCAACTGGGGGAACTTGGAAATCTAAGTTTAAGTAGGAGCCCCTTGAGTTAAAACCATTACCCACCAGTATGGAATACACATTTCCCAAGAATGGGAAATTGGTAATTATTAACGCTAAGCTCGCTCCTCAACAAAAAGAGAGACTACTAAAGAAAATAAATAAATTGTTGAAAGCCTTTGCTTGGTCATATCTCGAATTAACAAGAATAGATCCTAGGATATGCCAACATAGAATTTACACCAACCCCTCCATGAAGCCTCGAAGATAACCGTAGAGGTGACTTAACCTAAAGCTTAAGCAAGTGGTTAAGGAAGAAATCAAATAGCTTCTAAAAGTTGGGTTCATATACCCCATTGCTGATAGTGAATGAGTTAGTCCCTTAGTTATTATGCCCAAAAAGGGAGGTAAATGGAGGGTGTGCATAGATTTTAGGCTACTGCATATGGCAACATTCAAAGACCACTTTCTGTTGTCATTTTTTGACCAAGTATTAGACACCATTGCAGGGCATCACTATTATAGTTTTCTAGATGGGTACAATGGGTACAACCAAATACAAATAGCCCTAGAAGACCAAGCCAAGACTATGTTCACTAGTTCTTGGGGAACATTTGCATATAAACAAATGCCATTGGGCTTGTGCAATGTCCCTGTAACGTTTCAATGATTAGTTCTAAGGATATTCTAGCAACAGATAGGAGCTGGTGTGGAGGTCTTCATGAAGGAATTCTCCACCTACAAAGCAAAATTTGATTAAGCCTTGGACCGATTAGAGTAAGTACTAAAACAATGTGTAGAAACCAACTTAAGGCTCAACTAGCAAAAAATCCATTTAATGGTCCAAGAAGGTGTTGTACTAGGGCATAAGATCTCACAAACAGGGATAGAGGTAGACCCCAAAAATGTTATCCAAGGAATTACTTAGCAACCTGAAACTGTAAAAGATATTCGGTCATTCCTTGGACACACTGGCTATTATAGAAACTTTATTGAGAACTTTTCAAAGGTTGCAAAATCATTAGTTAAACTAATGGAAAAGGATGTACCTTTTGAATGGACCAAGGAATGTGAATTAGCTTTTCAAACTTTAAAACAAAAGCTCATAGAAACACCCATTCTACAAGCTCCTAACTGGTTCAGATTGTTCCACATAATGACTAACATGTCCAACTATGCTTTAGGAGCTGTGCTTACACAGTTAGATGACCAAAAATGTCCTTATTACATCCACTGTGCAAGTTGAAGTATTGTTGGTGCATAACTTAACTACACTACAACAGAGAAAGAGTTAATGGCTATAGTGTTTGCATAGGAAAAATTTAGGCACTATGTATTGGGCTATAAGGTATTTATACACATGGATAATAGTGCAATATAGCTCCTAATAAATAAACCAATGGTGAGCCCTCACATTGTACAATGACTTGTAATCTTACAAGAGTTCAATATGATGATGATTGATCGAAAAGGCATCGAGAATGTAGTTGTTGATCATTTATCTCGATTACGATGGGACAACAAAGAGGATAAGTATCCAACTTCTGATCATTTCCCTGATGTACTCCTCTTTACAGGTGTAGTAACTAATCAATTGACCATGGAGACAAACTGGTATAGTAGTATTCTCACCTATCTCCTTACACAAAAAACACCACAAGAGTTAGATGCTAAAAAGAAATAATAGTTTCTTCACTGAGCCAAGTACTTTATGGAAATCAATGGGCAACTTTATAAAGTATGTCCTGATGGCTTGGTTCGATGGTGTGTTCTTGATATAAATCAACTGCAAGTTCTGTAAGATGATAATGAAGGTCCTTGTGGGGGTCATTACACTGGGAGACGAACAACCATTAAAATCATACTTGCAGGATATTATTGGCCTACATTATTTTGGGAAGCCCATCATTTTGTCCAACCTTGTAAGTGCTATCAACATGATGGGGGAATGACTGCTAGAATGGAGGGTCCACAACAATGAATTCAACCTTTAGAACCCTTTTACATATGGGGAATTGATTTTATGGGGCCTATTACACCAATGTCCAATGGAAAAGCCTACATTGTTGTTGCCGTTGACTATTTTACAAAATGGGCAGAAGCAGCCCCTGTTAAGGATTGTACATCATCTACAACTGCATGATTTATTCACCAACAAATTGTAAATAGGTTTGGTGTGCCTCGTGCACTTATTTCTGACAATGGCAAGCCAAAGTCACCAATAGGAAGATTACAAAAATATTGACAAGAACTATTAGCAAGTATAGGCGAGATTGGAGCACCAAACTAAACAATGCTCTTTGGGCATACTACTCCACATGGAAACTCCCTATAGGTTACTCTCTCTATGAGTTAGTGTACGGGAACTTCTAACGCTTCCCATTCAAGTAGAACTTCGTACACTATCTATGACATGTGATCTCAACCTTGACCTTAATCTAGCACAAAAAGAATGGTTAGTGACCCCTAACTTGCTAAATGAGAACCGATTAGTCGTCTTGTCATTTAACGAATTGCACAAGGCCTTCAATAAACAATGTCATGACCTAAGGAAAACCTAAATATCAACCAAGAGATAAGGTTCTCTATTGGAATCCCACACATGTGCTATAACGCACTAAATTCCAAACGTTGTGGGAAGGACCTTATGTCATTCATGTAACTTTTCCTTTAGGGGTCATGATGATTTACAAACCTGAGAGCCTAAACAAGAAACTATTGGTCAACGTCCAACAAACCAAACATTTCCATGAGCCTAGAATAGCTAGTACCAATGCTACCTCTTTTGGTGGATAACCTTGCTCCCTATTTCAGATTGCCTCCTACCACCTCAGTCATGGGGGAGACAGCCACCAATGCTAACCATTCAAAGCCCTCAATTTCTTTTGTATTTTTGTTTTACATATTTTTATCTTGCACATTTTTTAAATTTACTTATTTTTTTACACCATCATTCACAATTTTACTACTTCTTTGTTTGATTTACTTTTATTCATTTTACAATAAGTGCTCACGATGGTGGATTGTATTATAATAATGTTGGTTGCTAATGTTGGTTTCTACCTTTGATTTTCAATGTTGATACTAAGATATGGTTCTTTTGATAAAATAGGCAATAAGTCCACACCGTCCATTCATCCATTCAACTTTGTGATCTCCCTTGGCTTGGACCTATACTGTTCCTTTTTCTAAATAAACTTATTAATGAATTGGGGGCTTCATATTCTTCAAACCAAGGAAGGACTCAATGGTTGAAAAGGATGTTACTTCAAGGGGATCTGGTGCACTTGTGCTGGCTATTCTCTTGGGTACTTGGATGTTTTTCATGGGTTTTCTACCATTCCGCCAATGACCAAACATCAGGAAGTTGAATGAATCAAATAAATCTTTGCATGGTGTGGTTCTCACACAAAAAAAAATGTGGGAATTCAAAGCACACCCCTTAGACATAATAAAAAAATATGGGGATATAAGCACTGGTTATGGCACTGGAAAGACATATTACTCATGCCTGAAGGTTCCCTCTAACTAAGGCCCTTTCTTATTTCCTACTTTTCCATCTCGCTCTCTTTGGAATGGTGGTGACTCTTTGGGGAAGCATTCTGGTTGCTTCAAGAGGATGGATTGGTCAAGTGTATTGATGTGAGGTCACGAGATGTAGTTGGTTTGAGTCCAAATTTGGAATGAGTTCTACTCAGTTACCTTAACCATAAAATACACAAGGGACTTTACACAACCTTGGTTTTGGGTTTCCATTCCATATTCTCCTCTCCATCTTTCTTTCCATTTTCTACCTCATTGTTGATTTTATGATTAGTCTATATTTTGGTTGATGCATTTTTTTTCCTTGGTAAATTCTTGTGGGTAAGCTTTTAACCCTTGTTCCATGTGTTATTGCTAGAGCCTATGGACTCTTTGGTTTGTGGGATTGTCAAGGCATAAGAGGCATGAGCCTGCTTTGGGGAGGACCCACTGACATTCCTATATGGTGTAATTGTTAAATTCCTTTCCTTAAACATTTCCTACAATCAACAATTTCTCATTTCATCCCCATCCATGACATCCATTTTATTAGTGTCGCCATTGTTATTTTTTCCCATCTTTCTTGTTCCTTCTATTTTTTCCATCTTATTGCTATCGAAGGTTTACTCTTAGTCATGGGAGCTCTATTACAAATTTTTTCATTCTACTACTTGTTTCATCCCTACACCTCAGGTAGTTACTAGTAATAAACCTCTAACCCAGTATCTGCCATACCCACAACCTAGCCAATGTGCTTCATATCGAGGTAAGTTATCAACTGCATGATGGCTTATCTATCCTTTGTAATTCGTGACTATGTTGTGTGTGCAGATGGCAATCATGCGAACAATGGACTAGGCTAGGAGGGAGAACTCATGATGGACTGGAGCCTGAGCATTTACGAAAGGAACAAGTTTGGTCGCATGGCTATGTATAAACAATGAAAGGTGTAATCTTGGCATCAACAAAAATGCACCTCATTTTATTTTCTCTCTTTTCAAGCTATCAAATAAGGGCCTAGATGTCATTTATGTATGGTTTTCACCACAATGGGCATGAACACCAATGTTGTAATATGCTTTTAGATCTTTTCACTGGGCACTTTGAGTCTGTCATCCCATTTCATCGTCAATGTCATTCAACCAATAATCTCATACCTTCCCAATATTTTGTAAGGAACTCAAGGATGAGTTTTCATTCAGTCATGGGGGTATGACGAAATGCAATATCAGGATCACAATATCGCATCTGCGATATCAGGTTCGTGATATCGGAGCCTTCCAAGCGATATCGGGCATCCAATATTAGGACCTACCTCGTTGCCTATAAATAAGAGGTGGGCGCACTTGGTTTTGGAAATTAGTCTTAGTCGCTTACCCAAACTCTTGCCTTTTTCCCTTTCTAGAGATAGAATTATTTTTGAGTGCCCACAGTAGGAGTCATAAAGTGAATGGATCTTTATTCAAGCATTGTGTACCTGAGCACACCTTATGTATGGCAATAAAGACGAAATTTGTGATAGATGTTGTAGCATTCAGAATAGATTAATTAATGTTAATTATTATTACTTAATGCTTTCCTTAGTTAATTAATGTTTTCTCTCTCAACCTACAACTCTCCTAAGTAAGCACACTCAATACAACCACTTCGAGCATGTGTGTAATGCTTGGTAACCCAGTAACGATTAGTGTTTGGTAATCCTAGTAGTGTTGCACTAGTTTAGGATGTGTACAACAAGTAAGAATGGATGCTGGTGTTAGGACTAGTTAAAGCATAGTTGAGTAGTTAAATTAAATTAGTTACTTAGTTATCTCTCTCCTTCCTTTATAGCACTAGGACATAAAAACATAAAAAACTATAAAAAATCATGTACCTCAAGTTTACTTAACCATACAATCATGCTATACAAGTAAGCTTGGGAAGACAATGATTGATCAACCCATCCTTGTTCCACAAAGGTGCATAAGCACTTAGTCCTTGGAATTTGACCAAATCGTGCGTGGATGCTTGTATTCATATGATTGAGCATAGGGACACCTCACCGCTCATCAACCCTTGATACCTTTTCTTGTAGTTGATATTGGAATAGCTTCAAATATGTATTTTATTAAACCAAAGTATTGTAACTTTATTATTTTAAAATCCTTCCAAGAATCATCACTTCTCCATAACCATGATGAAGATGTGACAATACTAGTAAGCCTAATTTGACCATTGCAACTATAGTGTGACTCAGGTTGGCTTAGGTTGCATTGAGGGACCTCCATTGATACTTGGACATTAATGAACCCTTGTAATTATCTCATGAAACTGTAAATACCTAGGATGAGCTCTCATACATAAAAATTCATCATTTGACATTTTCATTGGGCTTTTGATGTTTAATTTGTGTGAATAGCTCTTTCTCCCTTAGGTAAGTTGATTTCCTTTTTGTCTTGTGTGTGTATTTTGAGTTATTACATTCACAAGTGTGGCTAGATTTTGTGAGAGTGCTACCTTACTTACATAGCATAGAACCATTTGGTCAATGCAGAGTCTAGTGTTTGCATAGTAAATGAAGCTCATGATTTTTTCTTTGCTCTACCATTGATGTCTTTTTTTGAGATGACACAATGGAAGTCTTGGATTGAATGAAACCTTTAAGTTTTCTATTTTTGAACACTGATAATAAAAAAAATCATATCTCTTGAATCATAATGAATTATACTTCATATGACTGATCATTGGAAAGCTTATGAAAAATGTGACAATCTACAATAAAAATATATAGCAAAGTCGTTCTAAAAAATTTCATTACAAATTGATATTTCTACATAATCTAGATTTCCTCAATTTCTAATAGGTGTGACCAAACCTATAATAACTCAAATTTTTTGAACTCTTTCTTAAGTTTTCTTGATTCTAACCTATAGAGAATTCAATGATATTTCTAAAAAAATGTAGTAAATACTTTGGATCATCTTAATTTAAGAAAAATTAGTCAATTAATTCAAGTGTTTGAAACAAACCTTCAACGAATTTCAATAAAAACTTTGAAACACATTGAAAATGCATTGGAAACTGAAACCAAATGAGTAAAAATTGAAATAGAACAAGATTGAAACCTTGAAACTAACTAAAATACAAATGAAATGGGATAACTAAAACTATGAAATATGTAAATAATTAAAAATCATAAAATATACAAAATTGAAACATGTTGAATTTCAAGATATCTTCAAAAATGGTACAAAATGTTTACATGTAGCCAACAACCATATGAAGTGGCTTTGAGAGAGATACATAACAAAAGAGGAACCAAAACAGTAACTACCTATAGAGGAGGTACCACCAAAGCACTCTTTACTCTGCCACACAATGGAAGAGTTCCTCATCTTCTCTTCAATGCTCAAGTATGCTACTATAATATCAAATAATTATATATATTTGGAAGAGAAAAAAATAAGAAAACAAAGTCTTATATGTCAAGGTGCTAAAGAACATCCTCCACCTCTTGGCAAGGTGACTCCTCACTCACAACTCTATCTTCTTCTCAAAAAAATATCCTCTTAGATCCCTATTGGATGTCTTCTTACATAGCCATACACCTTCTTATATAGCTCTTGGAGGGTGGTTAAGATAACCTTGGTTAATGTTATTAACTCAAGTTAGATCTTCGTTAGGTTAGGATTAGGTGAAGATAGGTGTTTCCAAAGTTAATACACCAATCCACTACCTTATGCACATGGGTGTGCAAGTTCAACTACTAATTTAAGCACATGGATGTGCACTTAATTTACAATAAAGTTTTAGAAAATATAATTCCTAACCATATAGACCAACATGAATACACAAGGTACATGGCTTATGGACTTCAACATAAGACAAGAAGAGGAGTATTAAGATCTTCTATCAACTTTAGAAGATCTTTATCTTTGCATCTTGATACTACCAAGACCATGAAGCACATAATTATCTTAGATAACTTTTCATAATCTCAAATATTAAAATACTAAAAATATATATTTAATTCTCATTTTATCAAGCTGCAATGATTCATTCTTATATAAGAAGATCATAATTATATGACATGGTGTTAGGTCATCAAGGTTGTGGCTAAGAGCCATTTATTACTTTTCATGCGTGGGGTTGCACCTATCTCATAAGGGATTACGATGCATGCATGTTTATTATTATTTTATTCTAATATTTATAAAATCCATAAAAATCTTAAAATATGAAATTATAAATATTATTTTTATTCCCCATTGTCACAATGTGGGGTTTTCATTGTAAGATATGTATTGTAATCTCTTTTATATTTATTGAACACAATGATATACATAAATATTCTTGGAAATCCACTCAACCACATTACATATGATATAATCTCATTAGTCATACCCAGTGCGATCCCTATCATTGGCATCATTATCAAGGAAGGTGTTGGTGAATTGCTTGAAAATACTTGTATATTTTTTATCTTAACATTTTCCAACCTAAGTGTGTGCTTTATTAGTGTTATGTGTAGGTTTCAAACATAAACAATATGAAAAATAACGCTTGAGCCCACCAAGGACCTTTTGTGGAGGAATTATGACAAAACAAAGAAGGGCTTCTATCAAATTTGAACTCTTGGAGGATGTGACCTTATCATTGGTTGTTTTGGCTTATCATCAAGATAAGGGAGGTGGCACGATGCTCATGAATGATTCTCCAAGAGACCAACTAAGGCTACAACATAAGAGCTTAAAGAGTCCTTAATTAACATTGTGCTAGAAGATGATCGTGCATTTTACATAGCTTGTGATCTAGTGTATAATGAATATGAATTCCAATATAGGCAAGAGCTTTGAGATCGAATGGTAAAAGAGGAGGCTCATTATAGCTTTTTATTTGATAATTCAAATGGAGAGGAGGATGATAAAGAAAACAAGAAAGAAAAAGGGCCAATTTACCATGAAGGCCTATGGTTAAGAATAGATAATTGAAGTGCAACCATAATCCATAATGATGATGTTCTTCCCAAGTTCTAGCATTTACACTTATTTGGATAATCCAATGATGATGATGCTCCTTTGTTTGACTAGGTTAATTATCATGAACTCAATGAAGTTGTACATGTTTCATGGGAGCATATTCATGATAGCTATATTAAATGGATTAACATGGATGATGTTCCAACATACAAAGGGTTTACTAGGAATAATCCCCAACTCCACATGCAAGCATTTGATAGGGTTTACTATCAAGGATTGTTAATGATTAGTAGAAGTTATGGTTATTTCCCCACACCTTCATTGAGCATGTGGAAACCTAGTATAAGTCCTTCGTCCCTAAATTAATTCAAAAATAGGTAGACATTATTAGAATTATTTACACATAATCTTAAACCTATGACCATATCTCAAACATTCAAAAAAAAATGCTCGGGTGGAGGAAAACAGTCCATGAACTAATAGACATCTCCATGGAAAGGTACATGAAAACTTCCCACTACTATCTAAACCATAACTTTAGCCAAAGAGAGTAGCTCATGCATATCATGAAAGACTTGAGATAGGAAACAAGGGATCATGCAGACATGTGCGCGATGGTCTAGGTACATAAAAGGTCCATGGCCTAAATTAAAGCACTCCTTGACACAATTTTAGGCATGAAAGGTGAATAGTGGAATTGAAAATCAACAAAGGAGTACAATTATGACCTTCGGAATAGAAGGGAAGTAAAAAATATTGAAGGTACATCTAAAATTCCCACTACAATCAAAGCCTTGACGCAAGATAAAATCAGAACTTAGAAGGCCTTGGCCTACAAAATGGACTAGGTGTGGGAAACGATGGATGATAAGATGATCACTACCCTTAAGGACATTTAGGAGAAGGTGGTGGAAGTTGTAACCAAAGCAATTGTACCACTTGAACATAGAAAGAAATATGAAGACAAGAATAAAGACAAGCTTTGGTATGCTAAGAACATTAGAGAATATCTAGATGAGGCTTCCTCATCCTTTGGTGATGAGGGTCCTTGGGAATATTATGCAAATCCTTATGACTTGTAGTATTGCCTAGTCATGGGCCACATGATTGGTGAAATGGGATGATTTGGGATGCCTTTGAATCCTAAGTTCATAAAAAGGTAAATAAAGAGGCCTTTGTACCCTAGTTAATCATATTATCTTGGAGGTGCATACTTGTAGCTCATGTAGCAATACTAGTAGTGGCAAGCTTCAAATCCTTGGGTACTACTCTATGGAATCTTCTTGTTCCAATGTAACAAAAAATGGTGCTTCTTGCTAATCCCTACTTTCAAGGTGTCTAGGAAAGTACCTACCTATCCTAAGTAATCTTGCCCACCAACCTCCTCAATAGCAGCAACAACTTCTACTTCATGATTCCATGCAAGGTGGGATACACAATTAACCACAATCAAGGTAAGCTAAATCTTGTACTATTACCTACTACATTGATCCTACTTCCAGATATACAACTGGAAAATATTACCAAACATCTATTGATTTTTTTATAAGGAGAATTCCAAGGTTCCATGGTAGAAAATTCTACCACAAGCATAAATGTAAGCACCATGGGACTGGATCCACTCATTCTCTTCATCCTATGAAAGGGATAACATTGTAAGCCAAATAGGAGTTCACATTAAGTAGGTCCCAGTAATGTTTCTTGAACACCATTTAGGCATAACATTCATTTTGCAGATAAGTTCCACACTTGTGTATGGCATATCCAATAAGATGACACCTGATGGTGGTAATGTCATTACCATTTCTATATCTAGGATGACTACACAAGTGGTCAAGGAAGGATAATTATCTAAAAAGAGATCAAATCCTAATAGTCCCATGGTGGAGATCCAAATTTGTGAAAAAGGTCACTGCCTAGCTCTCTATAACTCTAGTTCAGGACTTAACATCATCTTGTTACAATAGTACCTTGATTGGGGGCTTCCTTCTCTTAAGGGTATTAATATTCAACTAGAGATAGTGGACTAATATTACATGTGTCCTGTGAGATAAGTTAATGATGTGAGGAAACCATTAGCAGGCTAGTCGTACCTTGTAGAATTCTTGATAATCAAGCCAAGAAATAAGATGAAAGATAGCTTTCCTATCATCCTATGAAAGGCCTAGTTGAGTATCAACAATGCTAGGTTGGTCTTCCAAGCTCTTCACCTTGAAATTAACAAGAGAGATGATACCAGAAGAACATACTACAAAAACATACCTTATGATCCTTCCTAGTTGATGAGCAATGAGGTACCCCTATGCCCAACCATACAAATCACAAGCATTCATAGATGATTCAATTGAATTCTGTCGATGGGACTAGTTGTGCATCTAGATAATTATGCCTTGATTGTAGTTTGCTATCTTTCCATTTGGACTAGTGGTAGCTTTGTAACGTATGGTTTAGTCCAAAGTGAGGCATATGATTGATGTTGACTAGCCCTAAGCTACTCCTAATGGTAATAAAGAGATTAATTGATTAAGCTTATTAACAATGAAAAGTAAAGTTGAAACTAGCCTACAGGTGATGAGTGTATGTTCCTAGCTTGCTATACATGTCCTAAACCCACGTATCCACTACTAGGATTACCAAGTGCTATGCTACTAGGTGAACCAAGAAATAACGTTGCTGGGGTCACCAAGTGAATACGTGTTTATGCTCAAAACCAATTGTGCTCATTCTGCTAATTCATTAATATGCATGGAAATATAAATATTAACTAAGTACATGAAAAGTAAATATAATCTAAGTCAAAGTGTTGCAATGAATAAGAATCAATCTTGATGTTATTGCCATTCATAGAATGTGTCTAGGTACATTTCCACTCAAATAAGACTTCGTACAAATGACTTAGATCTACTCTGTAGGCACTCATTGACTATTCTCTAAGACTATGAAATAAAACTACAAGAGTTTGACTACTCTATTAACAAAAAAATTTCCAAATAGTGTGCCCAAATGTTATATTTATAGGCTGGCACATACCCTACGATATCGAATATTTGATAACATAGCATGTGACTCAATATCAGATACATGATATCACATATTTGATATCAGAGCTAAGATATTAGGGCTAAGATATTGGAGCCAAGATATTGGGGCCAAGATATTAGGGCTAGGATATTAGAGCCAAAATATTGGAAATAAGATATTGAAGCTAAGATGTCAGAGCTCTGATATCTTAGTTGACCAAAATTTGACTTTTTATTAGATATCCCAGCCAACTGATGATTCATCATACCCTCACAACTAAATAAAATCTCATCCTTGAGTTAACAGGATAGGATCAAGCTTCCTTTACAAAAAATTGGGAATGATGGGATTATTAACTGATGCTAATTACCAACTGACTCTAAGTGTCAGATTACAAAGTTTTATTTGAGTGGATGCATACAAAATGATAGAGTGACAAAAAGACTGGATAGACATTGAAGATTACAAAATTCATAGAGGTCTTCAAGAATTCATTGAAGATGATTCCTCTTATTACCACTAGCAGTGGCAAACTTTTAACCTTGATTTTTATGTTGATACTTCTTTGATTATGCCAAACATTCTTGAGGGATGGACTGAAATTTCTTCTCACTGTCCCATGGATCTAGCAAACATGTGAAGTTTGAGCTATTATCTTATATGTGCTATGATTTGTCCATGGGCATATCTTCCATTGTCCTCCTCTTGGGTTTGTTTTCGTACCTGGCAAAAGACCTTTAATAATCAACATTAGTCACCTATAGTCACCAAAGGATCAACATTAGTTTTGGTAAATTTTTCTTTAATAATCAACCTTTTTTGGATCCCTTAGTTTCTGTTTAAGCATAAGTTGATTATAGCATAATATGCCCAAGGTTATGAGATAACTAAATCATCAATTTTTTTACATTATTTTGATCAATTACTATTAGTTACCATGATGTTCAAAAATAGGATGTTAGAAAACTTGCAAAAAGTACATTCCTAGTCCCCATGACTAATAAGCGTAACTCCAGAAGCACATAAGTTTTCAAAAAATTACAACCAAAGGTCTAATTTAGAAGATGTCCAAGAAATATTAATGGATATGGAAATAGACAAGTAGAAAAAATTAATGAAACGAATGAGAAGTGGTCCCAAAATCATGCAGAAATTTAGAGAAACTGTCATTGATGTTCTGGAAGATGTGAAGGTTAGTTCAAAGCCATTATCAATAAAGTTATGCAAGTGGGTCCTCCCAAAAGTAGGCTCTTGCCATAATGCCCTTGCATAACCACTTCTATAGATGTCCGTGGGCACCCTAGAAGTTAAATGTAGATCATGCCTTTATTCCAAACAACACACAACTATTGTGGGTGGGATGTTGCACTATACTACATAAAACCAAAAGGCTCATAAACATATGCAACAATGAGGTGAATAATGGGATGAGAAGGGATTGTAGAGATCAAGATATAAGGTACTTGATCATGTTAGTAATAGGTTCTTGTGAAAAGTGTGATTAAAATTATCAACATACCTATCCATCCAAGTTCAAATCAAGTCCATACCATAAATAATGACCTTGCATTGATGTGTTCCATCTTACCAACCACCATGAGTCCACAACCACCTCAAAGAACAATCATCACTCCAAAAGAGAAGAAAAGAGAAAAAAGAAGAAAGGGTCTTAGTTAGAGGGGTGCCTTTAGGCATGGGTAACATGTCTTTCCAACCCCATAACTAGTGCTTTTAGCCCATTATTGTGCTAAGGGGTGTGCTTTGAATTTCCATTATTTATTATTATTATTTTTCTCTTTTTGTGTTTTTTGTTTCTCTCTCTCTCTCTCTCTCTCTGATGGGAACCATACCATGCAAAGACTTTTAGCTTCCTACTATTGGTTGATGGAGGAGTAATGATACGTTCCAAGAGGAGTCATAAACCACAAGAAGGAAGTCAAGAAGAGAACCCAACAAGTCCCCTTAAGGTCATACCCTTACCATTCCCACTTGGGCATTCCCTCTTTCTTTAAGGTACAATGATCATTGATTAATTTTAGTTTTAAAAAAGAACCAAATTGTTTCCATGATAAAGACCTTTCATTTAGAGAACTAGAGGGATAGATGAGGTGGGCTCACTACTTTACAAAATTACTTTCCCAATCATCTCGATAGCATAGCACAAAAACCTAGCACATAGCGTTAACTTCTACATCATGACTTGGCTATTTTATTAATAAAAACATGAAATACGTTCAAAAAACATAAAGAGAATGACTTAAGAAAAGGAAAAAATATAAAGAAAAGAAAAAATATTAAGAAATTAAGAACATATGAAGAATCCAAAAATTCTAGAACTAATAAGCAAATCAGTTACTTCCATGCATCTTTAAAATGGTTTTATATTCTCATTTTCAAGCCATAGGGTATCTTTTGGTTAGACTAGCTTTTGCTCACACACTTGCTCTTAATCTTTATGATGGGTTAGTATAGGGGTTGTGTTAATATTTTGAACTTCCAACCCACAAGTGCATCCTTTATCATTATTGGTGATGCATGGATTTTTCTGTCTCTCTAGAATGATAGATTTATCATTTATGTCTTGTGTTGGAGTGGTAATGGGTGTTGGATTTTGTGTATGATTAGGAGACATCGTTTTTGTGAGAAAGGTTATTACATCAGATTGGCCTTGTGCTAGTTTTGATGAGTTAGTAGGTCCATGAGTGTTATGCTTATGCATGGGAACCCTCCTAAAGAAAGGACATTTTTGAAATTTTGGTTGAGATCTACTAGTGTTATCATTTCCATGTATGTTCACAACACAAGTGGCATTCTCTCGTTGATGTTGTAATGCTAAACCTTCCTATATCATTGGAGGTGACATATGGTAGAGGTGAGTATAAGAATATTAAGGATATGATACAGGGTAAGAGGTGTGAGGTGGTGATCTCATATAAGATGTTGTGGGATGATGATATTCAAGAAAGTGGTCATAGTGATTTCAGGTAGAGGAAGTAGAACCAATTGGGAAAACAAGTTGTTGAACATAATTTCCATATAAGTTTGGCTGGCAGTAAGGATAGTGTTGGTTTGATGATGGCCTCTCCCATGTGTTGGCGACTGATGCAACCACCAACGAGTGTCCTCGAATAGGATTTAGGTGCTTGCTGGTCTCTGGCAACACCAAGGCCCAGATACCTCCAAATAGACTCAGTAGTTAATGTGAGTATGTGTGTGTGTTGTTGTAGTGTGCAATTGTGAAAAATAAAACGATTGCGTTGTGTGTAAACTACAAATGACTTATCAATAAGAGATTCAGCCAACTTTGCCAAGTACTGTGAGTTATTGAGAATTCCTATTTTGTTTAATTGCCTAGTCTATGCAGTCCTTATAATACCTACTTGTAACAAATAAAATTTTGCAAAAACATTTGAGCACAACTCTACGAATCTACTTCTAATTTTCCCCAGAGAAAGAGATAGTTCCACAAGAAAACTAGAAATAGAGCGAGATTCAATGGAAATTAGAGATAAGAGAAAAAGAAAGCAGATTAATCATCTCCAACAAGTTTTCGATAGATGCCATGAGTTTGGTATTTCATTAAATCCTAAAAAGTGTATCTTCAGGGTTAAATCTAGAAGCCTATTAGGCCATGTGATATTTCAAGAAGGGATTGCCATAGATAATTCTCGAATCCAAGTAGTACAAAATATTGAACATCCCACAAGTAAGAAATCTCTTAGATATTTCTTTGGGAAGATAAACTTTGTGAAAAAGTTCATCCCCGGGTTTACTGAAATTACCAAGCCTCTGATGCATATGCTAAAAAAGGATGTCCAAGTTGAGAAAACACCAAAATCAGAGAGAGCATTATCAGAAATTTAAATGCTATACAAGAGGCTCCATATTTGGTGAAGCCTAGGCTTAAAGAAGATTTTTGGTTATATTCTTTTACTTCGAATGATTCTATCGCTATCGTTTTAACACAAAAGGATAGTGAAGGACAAGATGAACCAATTGGATTTTTTGGGTATCAATTGAAAGGTTCAGAATTAAATTATTTAGAATTAGAGAAACAAGCTTTTGCAGTCATCAAAGCACTTCAACATTTTAAATATTATTTGGAAAGTTCATTAGTCCACATTATGCTAATTGAACCGACAGTCAAGCGATTCCCAGCCCAAAATGAGATTAGATTAAAAAAGGCAAAATGGCTTATAAAGTTGCAAAGTTTCAGATTTTCATTAGAAATATGCAAAACAATTAAGGGAATGGGATTAGCCAAGTTAATGACTAGAGAAAGTGAAGTATGTACACTTGATATCCATGAAGAGAATTGGTATGATGAAATTCTCAAATTTCTTAATACAAGGAAAATCCCAAATAATTTAATTGCAA
>MNCI01009439.1:237818-250261 GCA_015680685.1 Gnetum montanum
CCAAAATGGAGTCTCGTACATGGTAGTTTATGCAGCAATTTTTTGGTAGCATAGTAGGATTGTCTTGAAGAAATTGCTTATTTGGGCCTTGGAAGTTTGAACAATTCGTAGTTATTGAATTTGGGGATAGCTTTATTGCGAAGTTTTTACTCGTATCATTTTACTTTGTTTAAATATTTGAGATCTTTACACAAATCTGCTTTCTTTTTCTCTTATCTCTAATTTCCATTGAATCTCGCTCTATTTCTAGTTTTTTTGTGGAACTATCTCTTTCTTTGGGGAAAATTAGAAGTAGATTTGCAGAGTTGTGCTCAATTGTTTTTGCAAAATTTTATTTGTTACAAGTAGGTATTATAAGGACGGCATAAACTAGGCAATTAAACAAAATAGGAATTCTCAACAACTCACAGTACTTGGCAAAGTTGGCTGAATCTCTTATTGATAAGTCATCTGTAGTTTACACACAACGCAATCGGTTCATTTTTCACAACCGCACACTGCAACAGCACACACACATACTCACATTAACTACTGAGTCTATTTGGAGGTATCTGAGCCTTGGTGTTGCCAGAGACCAGCAAGCACCTAAATCCTATTCGAGGACACTTGTTGGTGGTCGCATCCCAAACGGTCACCAACACCATGACTATGGGTTTTTCCACTACAATTGATAGTAGTTTTGTAGCTGATAAGAAGTTCCACTAGGATAGTATGGTTGGTTGTAGGACTGTCTAAAATTACCTTGTGAGTAAGGTAATTTCCTAGGCATTTGCTTTTGTACAAACTTTGGATTCCATGGAAAAGCCCCATACTCATGTAGATGTAACATGGATGGTCATATAGCCAAATGTTACATCCATCATCCTCTTCGGTGGTTGAGTCTATAGCCTCTTTTTTTTTGGTCATTTTCTCTTATTGTTGATAAGTGTTCCTAGTTGTTTCTTGGTTCTTTTTCCTTCTTTTGTTGTGATCACTTGATTCGTATTATGTTACTCTCTCCTTTATGATTTCTTTGCAAGTTATAACTTTCTCATTTATCAATTCCAACATCTCACCTAGCTTTGCTTCAAGCTCATTGACAAAATTTTGTTTTGGCAAGGTTTGTTGTAAAATCACCTCATTAAGAGCTGCCTCTTTCTCCTTACCATAGATATGGATCTTCTCCTTTTGAAGAGTTGGATCCCAATGAGATTTCTCAACATTATCCCATTTGCATAGCTCTCCTTCTTCTTTTGCTACACACTCAGTTAACTCTCAAATATGATGGGTTCATAGCTTATATAACTGACCTGGAGCATACATCCCAAAGGTCTCCCTTATTTCATTAGAAAGCCCATCAATGATGTGGAAAAGCTACTTTTCCTCAGAGAAATCATGGCATGGGCATTGATTCGTAGAGAATAATATCTATCTAAGGCCATATCCAAGGGTTCACGTTGTTCTTGTCTCCATCCTTAGATTTTTCTCCTTAGGTTGGACACCCTTGCATAGGTTTGGTAGTTTTTGTTGAAAAGTTCCAATAATGTGGAATACTATTGGATTGAGTTTGGCTTCAACAATCAATACCACACTTTGACTCTATCAATTAATGTCCCAGGAAAGAGCTTAAGCTTTTGCCATCCATTTTTAGTGTTGTACGAGGCACAGGCATCATGGAAGGCTTGTATATGATGTTGTGGATTTAAGTTGTAGCCTCTCACAAATTTAGGAATATTATTCATATCAAACTTGGGTAGGAGACTCTCCCTACAATGCCTATGGGGTATCTTAACTGCCTCCGTGATTTGCATTAGGCTCTTAGTGGCCAATAAGGGTTCATTTTCATTGGACATGTTATGATGAAAATTTTTATTTCTATTCATTTGATTGTAATGATCTTGTTTATGCTCATTTTGATGTCCTTGATTTTGCCCTTAGGTTCGATTTCTATTTTTGTCTTGACCTCGTAGTGGAGCTCTATCTCTATATCTATGTTCATCTTTGTTAGAACTAGATGTTGAAGAGGAAAAGGAATATGAGAAACTGGGAGAATTATCATGGCTCCTACATGGTCCCTTGATTTATCTTGTCTAGGTTTAGAGGAGGTCTTAGGCCCTAAGGCCCTCCTTGATCGAGGACTTACTCCATCTCCTCTAGGATTTTCTACCTTAGGTGAACCTAGTCTTTGAGTGTAGTAAGGGTCTAAATGAGCATAGGAAACCCTTGCTTGAGGTTGTTCACTCCATTTTCTTTCATATTTGTCCTATCATTTCTCCTACAAGTGTTCTCATCATACGCTGCATTATTGGTCCTATGCGAAGAAGACATGGTTTTGGCTGATAATGTATGTGACTTAAAATATTAATGTTTTCTAAAGATAAATCATTAATATGTTTACAGTGATCATTTTTGATATAACTAATCTAGATAACTAGCATCATCCTTGGCAACAGTGCCAATGATGAGTGACAAGGTACCCCTACATCCAACCATATGAATCACAAGCATTCACGCATAATCTAGTCGAACTCTGTGGATGGGACTAGTTGTGCTTCTAGATCATTATGCCTTGATCACAGTTTGTTGCCTTCCCACTTGGACTAGTGGTAGCTTTGTCATGTATGATTTAGTCCAAAGTGAGGCATATGATTGATGTTGACTAGCCCTAAGCTACTCCTAATGGTAATAAAGAGACTAATTAACTAAGCTTATTAACAATAGAAAGTAAAGTCTAAACTAGCCTACAAGCGATGAGTGTATGTTCCCAATTTGTCATACACATCTTGAACCCACGTATCCACTACTGAGATTACCAAGCACTATGCTACTAGGTGAACCAAGAAATAACACTATTAGGATTACCAAGTAAATACGTGTTTATGCTCGAAATTGGTCATGCTCATTCCACCAATTCATTAATATGCATGAAAACATAAATATTAACTATGTACATGAAAAGTAAATTACATGGAAAGTAAATCTAATCTAAGTTAAAGTGCTACAATGAATAAGAATCAATCTTGATCTTATTGCCATTCATGAAATGTGTCTAGGTACATTGCCACTGCATAAGACTTCATACAACTAACTCAAATCCACTCTACAGGCACTCATTGATTGTTCTTTAAGATTACAAAATAAAATTGTAAGAGTTCAGCTACTCTATTAACAAAACTATGCCCAGATAGTGTGCCCAAGAATTATATTTATAGGCTAGCACATACCCTACAATATCGAATATCTGATAACATAGCATGTGACTCGATATTGGATACATGATATCACATATCTAATATTGAAGCTAAGATATCAGGGCTAAGATATTAGAGCCAAGATATCAGGGCTAAGATATGGGAGCTCCAATATCTTAGTTGACCAAAAATTGACTTTTTGTCAAATATTCCAGCCAACTGATGATTCATCACTAGTCATGTACCATCATATTGATAGACTAATCAAACAAGCCAAACAAAATTTTTTCCATTCACAGGCAACACCTAGAGTATCACCAAGAATATCTTTTACCTCTAAGTGTGCCTAACACTTAATCTCTATGTTATATTCAAAGGTCTACTAGGTGATAGACATGGATTAGTTGTGGAGGAGGAATCATTCATACTATGTTAAAATTTTTCTTTTATTTCTACCATTTCTATTTATGTGTTTAATAAAGTTGGTATGTTTAGTTAGAATCTTTGTACTTTTTGAGCTTAACAAGTAATCACTTATGATATTTTCTTTTCTTTTACCATGTTTTTGTGTGTATATACATGCAAAAACTAATTAATGTGCTTTATGAATGCTCATCTAATAAGCCAATGGTGGATGGGTGAGTTATAGATGCAATGATGATGTAAAAGTGTCAAATAGGTCCAAAGTAAAGCCTTGATTAGATCATCCACTTTTCCTCTATTGATCACTAATGATCCAGGATTAGATTTAGTGGGGAGCTAGCAATCACACTACAAGTTGTTAAAGCTAATGCTACTAGAATCATAAGCAAGTGGTGGGTCAACACCTTAGGATGTGAGTTTTGAAATCATGGAAGACTCTTTGGTCATTCCTAAGAAAAGGGCATGTCATCGAGGATCCTTGTAGCCACTAGATGGATCTAATCAATGTGATTGAACCAATGTACATGTGCTACTATGCTTGGCCACCCTGGTCAAAAGAGGTTCATGATCTCATGGACCTATGCGTTCCATGTGGTAAGGGATGAATTCTCATGTTCATGTAAGTTGAAGACTCCAAGTAGTGATTTGGCTCTCCAATCATTCTCATGATTTCCATGCACTATTTGAAGATCCTCTTCTCATGAAAGAAAAAGAAAAGATGAAAAATGAAAAACAGTAACAAAATAATAATAATGATGAGAAGAGGAGATAATGGGGAGAGCAATATAAGTTCAAGCTTATTAACCTACACAAATTGGTATTCTTACCATCCTAGATCAACCCTATGATTAATCAAATTAAGACCAAATGAGTGGTTGAACCAATACATATGTAAGCCTTTTTTCATGTTTGATCACTTGACTCTCAAAGTGTAATAGACTAAGACAATCTCTTGGTCATCCTTACTCATGGAAAAGTCTCTCTCATAGTGAACTTTGATAATGTCAAATGTTGCTTCCACCCAAATCCTAAATTCATTTATTCCTAAGGTTCAAGATCATAACCCTTGATCCAAACTATGGCCATATCTGAACTTAGTCCATGTCTGTTGTTATTATGAATGAATTAACTAAATAAATCTCAAACAAAATCCCTTGGTGTATGTTAGTTGCAAATAATATTATATTGGTGAATAGATCTTAAGTAATTATTGCTTCTAAAATGGGTGTCAAACCCTAAAATATAAATATATTTAAAATAAAAATTCAAAATACAAAAGCAAGGAAGCATAAAAGAAACTCCAAAACAAAACAAAAAAGGAAAGGCCTAATGGTTTTGGGGATGCCTTTTCAAGTTTTCATCCTTACAACCATTCTTGAAAAACCTACTCTCTGGGGTAGGAAAAGGATTAGACCTTGTCCTCATTTAGAAATGTCCAAAAGGGTTTTCACGTCCTACTAAAGGCTTCTTATTAATAAAAAAGAAAAAGTAAAGAGAGAATTATTTAGGAATTCAGCTTAAGCATTAGTTATTGAATGGTGTCACCTTAAACCAATAATGGAAGACAAATAGCTAGAGAATCTTTGTCAAAACCTACATTACATTGAAACTTCTAGATGACATAAAGAATAAGAGGATGAAAACAATATCAAGTATGAGAGGAGTGTCACCAAATGAAACTTCATCCAATCTTGGTTGAAAACCATGTAAATACCTTCTACACCAAGTCCAAGAGCTAGAAGGAAGGGGACAAGTAATTATTGCTTCTAAAATGGAAAACTAGTAACATGCTCTAAAATCAAAAGCCTTAAAATTTGCAGCAAGATAGAATGCATGGAATATGATTTTAGTAAAAGTATAAACGATGAAATAGAAACAATGAGGTGTTAGCCTAGTGATAAGACTCTTGATTTTGATGTTCCAAATCATAGGTTTGATTTTGGTAGGCAATGGTGAGTTTTAAGATTCTAATTAAACTATATATCTTGGGGTTTAACCATATTACAATTATTTCGAGGTTCCAATACCCATCCCCAAAGATGAAAAAAGTAATTGTTCTAGGCTATAATGTCCCTCACTACAAAAACGATTACTACCTAGGATTAATGTCCCCGTTATATGATAAATCGATAAGGATGTGATGAGTGGGGAGGTACCCCTACACTCAACCATATGAATACGAGCGTCTTACGCGAGCGATCCGATCGAACTCCAAGGACTAAGTGCTTACGCGCCTTAATGGAACACTTAAGGTTAATCAATCGCTGTGTTCCCAAACTTACTTGTATTGTCACGGTTGTATGGTTAAGTAAGCTTGAGGTATATGATTTTTATATCTTTTATCTTTTTAATGTCTTATGCTAATAGGGGAAGGTGAAGAAAACTAAGTGACTAACTTTCCTTAACTATTTACTAACTAAGTTCTAATTGTCCTAACACCAGTATTTGTTCCCACTTGCCGCACACACCCTGAACTAGTGCAATGCTGTTGGGATTACCAAACGCTACTCGTTACTGGGTTACCAAGCATTACACACATGCTCGAAGCGGTCGTACTGAATGCACTTAACTAGGAGAGTCAAGGGTTGAGAGAGATTAATTAACTAGGAAAGCATTTAAATATTCAACAGTAATTAATTCCTATTTAGCTTAGTCCACATACTACAAAGTTTTCAGAAAGTTCATCTTTATTGCCGTACACAAATGTGTGCTCAGGTACAATTTGCTCGAATAAAGATCCATTCACTTTAAGACTCTTACTGCAGGCACATGGAAATTATTCTAACTCTAGAATGGTAAAACTGCTATAGTTTGGCTAAGGGTCTAAGTCTAAGTGTCTAAAACAGGAAAGCCGCCTCTTATTTATAAACATTGTGGTGGGCTGCGATATCGCGTACACGATACCGCAGGGTTGCAGCTCATGAGGATGTAACAAATATGACTAAAGAAGGATGGTTTGGTCATGTCCAAAAAAGATGCGATAATGAGCCTTTCAAAAGTGTTGGCACATCATACTTTTGAGAAAGCATCTAAAAGAAAACCCAAAAAAGATACGAGAAAATGATTGAAGATGGCATAGAAGAATTACATATGCATAAGGATTTAGCTTTTACTAATGGTAAATGATGAAACAAACCTTAGATAACCTCGGACAAGGTTAAGAAGGTGATAATAAGTCTCAATGAGATGGATGCACAACATCATAATCCTAATATTTGTTTTACAATGTAAAATTTTGATAGCAAAAAAGAAATTAGACAGCAAAGCATTTTGGCAATGCTTTAAAATAAGACGAAAGAGTTGTTAGTGTACTTCCTGGGCATTCACTTGCAGTCCGAGACACAGGTTTATAGACAAGCCTAAATGCAAATAAGGGTAACTAAAATGCAGCGAGTGCATATGAAATTATTGGTGTGGGACCCTGCTCGGATTGTAAGGCTACTTACTGTGAACAGGTTCAATATGTTCATCAATCAGTCAGAAGTCCTAATACAAAAGGATACCATGGCCTATCCCTTGTATGATCTGTTCTAGTAAAGAGGCATCAAAGTGTTTTGTAGATAAAGAAGTGCAGGGTGGAGACAGTTTGCCGGAAGTGATAAACCTGTTTTTTACACGTATTGGGAATGCAATAACGTGGGAATGTACGTGGGAGACAGTTTAGTAACGATTTCGTTTTTTTACAGGTGAGGCTATATGTGTAACGTGACAATAAATTAAAATTTAAAACAGAAGAAAATTTCTTACATAAGTTTAGGATTCTCTGATGTAACTATAATCATTCATTCAGAAAAGAGAAAATAGTGCATATTTAAGCAGCAAGATTTAGCTTTTAAAATTTGATTGTTCTCAATTTTATTTTATTTATTTATTTAGTAAACCTTTATTTATAAAGCATGAGAATGTTTAAATGAGAATGTTTAAATAGATGTTGAATAGTACAAGAAAAGATAAAGTGCACAACACAACATCGACCGAAGAAAAAGACCTGAGGAGCGTCCCTAATAGTCACTCATTCTGCGGTGTGTTTTCTGATTCCGCGATTTGGGCCTGTTATTTCTCTTGGGGAAGTAACGACTGCAGCTACTTACCGGCTGGGGGGCATCTATGTTTGTCGGAGAGAGCGTCCCGATCCTTTGTAGGAACTATCCTACATAACGAACTTGCAAAATGGATCTCTTTATCATAAAGAGATTCGGCGTTACAAAAATGATTTGGATAAGTGTAAAGAAGTTCAGACAATGACCATACCAAAAAGATTGCTAAATCATGGTTTTAAGAAAACCAAGTAAAAGGGAGATAAAAATAATAGATGATAATCCAAAGATATTGCAATTAATCAACCATCAAACTCTCAGTGGTAAATGATGATAATAATAATAATAAATCCAGATTCCATTTTGTTGAGACAACCTTTACCACCGTAAATACATTTTTTACCATTGCTATGATATTTTTTTCAATGGTAAGCTTTTTGTTTTTATATCTAGGTGGCTAAGGTCGAGTTGGAATTCCTATCGAGGTAGGAAAGCTATCCAGTACCTGGAATGCAGGAAGGTGAAATTTTTCGTGTGAGTGAGCTCCTGCAAAATCCATTGTTGTAAGGTTGTAAGCTGCACATATATTTTCCAGTTGATATGCAGTGTCTGTGGTATGCCTCAAGAAACTGTAGATGATTCTCACCAAACATGAGAAGGCAAAATCTTGACTGATTCTCATCTTCTACGATGTCAAACCCTTCGATGTAAAAAATTTGCAAGGCGTTTTTGGGGAGGGTTTTCAGAAGCACAGCTTCAGATACAACAGTGAAGTCACTGACAAGTGGAGAAATGCTCTAATCCAAGATCTCCAACATAAGTGGTTACGAGGAGAAAGGGTAAGAGTCTTATTAATTGATTATCAGCTTTTTGTTTATTAGAGATTACGTAAAAGCTGAGGAGAGTAGTCACCTGGAGTAAACTTTTTATTTCCGAATGTCATGAAGCTTTAACTTGGGGAGCAATCTTTAAGTGTATGTCCTGCAGAGAGTGTAAAAATTGCAGAGTCAACGTTTCAGTTAATTTTAATTTTGAATTTTGGGGACATGTTTATGAATTCATTTCAATAACTTGGCAAATATTAATTGAATTCATAACATGAAAGAAACAGGGCATTCATCTGGGCTTCTCTTTGTCCAAAAATGTTTGCTTGCCTCTTGTTTCTCTCATGACTCAGAAATGTTTCATATTCCCTGCTTCTTGCTTTGCCCCTTGAAAAAAATGTCAAAAATGTCGCAGGAGTTGTACCCATGTAGATTGATGATCTGAACGTACCTGGGCATGCCATCTTGAATGAACAAAAAAGTATAGGTTGTTTGAAAAGAAAGAGGAGAACAGTGTATTCAATCTATTCTGTCATCTTCCAAAAATTTACCAGAAAACCAAAGAAGTCCATCGTGGAAGTCACATAGGTTAGATTTCAATGTAAATGCTGTTTGGTTCCTCTTCATGAGACCCGATTATAAAGCAGTATTTTTATATTTATCATGTGGCAATACAAATACGTGCACATAGGTTTTCTCAGCTAGATTACAGTAATATGATGGGCAGGGCATATCCTATTTTCCTTTCTGATTTGCATTTTTATTGTTTTGGTTAACAGGGAACTCTGTATGACCATTGTCAACAGGGTATGTGAAAAACTGGATGTAGAGTCTGTGCCATTCCTGTAAAAGTAATCGGAATACAGGAGCTTGTATGCCAAGTTGAGGATGACATCATGAGCTGTTTTAAGTAGTTCAGTCTGTGACATGGGTAGAAATTATTGGTATTGGAGGCATAGGCAAGACCACATTTGTAAAATGCCTTTATAATCAGATATATTCTCAATGTAAAAGGCACTGCTTTGCTTTGTTGATGATGTTAATGGAATTATAGAAAAGAATGGTGTAAATGTAGTCCACAGGTATAAGCATATGATGTATGATCCAACCTTCAGTGGAAGTCAAGGAAAACAACTTTTAAAGGAGAGGTAAACTGGAAACATCTTGGTTATATTTGACCATATTAGTAGAGTACATTTGGTAGTTTTCTTAATGATGTTTTTAAAACTCAATAGTATATATATTTCTACCCACTAATAAAGGTCTATCGATGCAATAAAATTTCAGTTTCAGTTTCAATGAAAATTGCTATCATCTAAGTAACGCCAGCATCATAATTTTGACAAGCAGAGAGAAGGGAGCAGAGAGAAGGGGGTATTGAAGCCTGATTCTAGGATTTCAGGGTATGGTACAAATCTGATTTCTTTCAAGTAACAAAACTCTCCTTTCATGAATCCAAGGAAATATTTTGTCTTTACGCATTTGGAGGAATTCAGTATGCCAATGCTCAGTTTGACAACTTGATCAATAAGATTGTCAAAAAATATGATGGCATTCCATTGGGACTGGCTTTGCTGGGTAGACATATTCATGGAACAGAGTTTTCATTTCGGGAAAAGTTTTGGATCGTCATAAAAGATTCTTTGCCTTCTGATGTCAAGAAGATGTTAAAAATCAGTCATAATTCTCTTAGCTCATTATGATTTGACATATTTGATCTTGGTTTAGTTCACTATTACCTTGGAATGGAGATTAAAGAAGAGCAAAATATGATCACAATTTTTCAACTTACATATATGATGTAACTTATGGAGGAATCCAACATGTAAGCTTGCAAGGATTCATGGATAATGATGAAAGCTAGATTTAAGATCAACATTGAAGGCAACCTAATAGATTCTACATAATTTCATTAAATCATTAAAACATTAATGTATCTCATGAACAAATAGTTCTACGAGCTATGATAAATGGTTCATTTAGATGGGAAATTGATAAAGATATAAAAAAATATGATTATGAGTCAGGATGGTCAAAATGGAGATAGGCTAGTGGTGTTTTATGTGATAAATAAATCAATAAAACTAAAGAGAAATTTTATAGGACATCAATTATGCCTAATATCTTATATGGTTATGAATGTTGGGTAGTACAAAAGAGGCATGAAGAACAAATCAATATGGTAGAAATGTGAATGCTTGGATGTTTAATGCCACCAAAAGAGAGAAATTACATTATACAAATATTAGAGAAAGACTTAGAGTGGCTTCTGTTTTAGATAAAACTACAAGAATGACCATTTAAATGGTCTAGACATATGCGAAAAAGACCACCAAAGGAAGATCATAAAAGACATTAGAGAAAACAATTGAAGATGATCTTTAAAAAGAGCTAAAAAACAAAGATCTAGCTCTTCATAGAGGTGAATGATGAAAAGAACTTATGTAGCTAATGTTGGGACCAGACTAGAATGATGATGATAATGAATGTATCTCATGAATAGAAGGCTTGATATCCAGTTTGTATGTAATCAACTTGTTATGCAAAACCCAAACTTGGTGGCATACATGATCCTATGATATCATAAAAAAAAACTATCTTTTATGGATTATGTTTTAAGATTGATTCAAGGAATAGTCTTGAAGTTTATGCAAAGAGATTGGGGAGGTGAACCAATTGGACCTCTTGAAGGGGTTTATATATTCAATTATTTAGAACTACCATAAATTGGGGAAGTAGCAAGCAAAAAGTGTCTTTTTATCCTCAATGGAAGTTGCATATCATGCACTATGTGAAACATTGCAAGCTATCTTGGGGATTGATGAGTAATTTTCTAAGATTGGTGTTGAAGCCATGAAACCCATTCCTATCCATTGTGAGAATTATGAAACAATTAAAATGGTTCAAAATCTAGTTTGTTATGATAAAAGTAATCATATTGAATTTGTGTCTACTTTGTTTGACAATATTCATGGAGAGTTATGTGTCTTAAATATGTATTCACAAAGTTTTGGAAAGTTCATGCCAAATAGCTATGTGATGTTTATTGTGATTTTCTTATTTTGATCACATAGATATCTCATATCCCCATTTTGTTAGGACAAGGTTAGGATAATGATGATGACATAGACATCCTAGATCTATAGCAGTTGAGTCACAAAAAGATAATTCCATTGAAAGAATAAACAAACAAATCAATGTATAAACTACCATCCATATTGCTTTATTGGAAATATAACTAAACAATATTGTTTCAATTATAACTACTTTGAACATTTGCAAGATCCCTCTAAAGAGCCAAAGTAGCAATCCACATAGATGTCGGTTTCTTAACCTCTACTAAAAAACTCTAAAATTTTATTTGTGCTATACCACAAACCAAATAAACCATGGAAGTGTTGTATATACTTTACCTTCTTGTCCTCTAAAATGATGTTGTTACCAAACCAACAACAAATCATTCATAGAATTAGCTGAAGCTGGTGACTTCCTGACACTTTGCCTAAACTCAGTCCAAATATCCTAGATAAACAGACAATTTATAAAACAATGATCAACAGTTTTTGTTGTTGAAGAACATAAGACACAACATGGATCCTCCATAATATTTTTTTGTGCAAGATATTGACTAGTGGGTAATTTTCCATGAAGCATCTTATTAGCAAAGAGATGGATGCAAGGAGTAAGAATGAGATTCTTGATGTCTACTGAATATTGCACTCTTTCCTAATTTACTACATGTTATTCCACTCACTTGCAATTTGAAGTGAGGTGAAGAATGAAAATATGAATAATGAACATTTTTGGAGTATCTCTTCAAATTACTAGAATAATTTGAAGATTGGGACCGTTCTACTCTTTGGAATAGTGATATACCCTTATTACTTCACATTTTCTTGTGAAGATTTGTTGACTAATTCAAATGATGATATATAAATTAAAAAGTATTAAGATAGTAATTCATGCTTTGTCTTTTTAGATTTGTAAAA
>MNCI01009439.1:253271-328901 GCA_015680685.1 Gnetum montanum
AAGGCCACCAGGAGAACCCACAAGTTCTGTATCTGTAACGTCATTTGTTCAAGGATGGGCCTCCATCCCAACGTTTGGGCTACTGCTCCACGATCGCTTCCAACATGCAAGAGCAAGTCTAGGTGCCACTACCCAGAACTCTACTCAAACCCACCATTAGACATCACATTGATGTGAATTTCAGTCACCAACGATCATCTGTGGACAAGATCTTTGCCAATCCAAGAACACAAGAAAATGTGTTCCCAAGATTTGTCCCGTCTCAAGGACGTTCACCAAGCATACACGATCCAGGCACGCCAACATCATCAAGAACACATGGCACCAGTTCACGAGCATAATGGGCAAGGACATGCACTGGCCCATTCATTACAATGCTGTATCACAACTGAAGCATTTCTCATGAGGTTTTCAGCAGAATTATACATCAAGGCATAAAGGCCATTTACAACATATAGCAAGGGTGCTTTAAAACAAGCTCCAAGAGAACACCATACATCGAGCTTGGCCTTGTCACAGTGTGTGGCATAGGCCTACAACCAGGAGACAACTAAGTCATATAGGCAATACATCCAGCACTTTTGAGTGCATACAACCAAATTGAGAATACCACAAGGATACATTCCACACACCCAAGGATCAGATTACATTCATATATGAGAACATACATGATATTTGGGAATGCTACCCAAGCCTAAAAGGCTGTAGGACAAACTACCGAAACCCTTCCTAGGCTGGAAGATTTAGGCCACCAAGAGCATACCAAGAAAGAACCATGCTATTTTGAGAAAAACCTGTCTATGTCACAAAGCATAAATGATCATCTGTCATTGCAGCACTGTCTCAAAAGATACATGATCTACTGTCACACTGAACTGCCTGCACGGGTAACCTCGAACGGAAACGATTCAAGACACGAACGTAACGATCGAAGAAGGAAACACACCAACTGAGTATCCACCATCCTGCCAATAGTGGGACCTCATTGCATTGGCCACTCCTGGGCCCTCAGTATTCGGCATGGCCAAGGATACCATTTCATGCCATCTGCTAGCCCAATATCTGTAGGGTCTAGGACAGATCACCGTCCTCTGTTAGTGCTCCCCCAGCACTGAGAGGCAAACAAATCATGATGTACCTGCTGATGCATCACAGCCAAGGTACTGATAAATCCTCAACCCAATGTTGGGATTTTGAGACCAAATAATCAGTTCATGAAGGTCTCAGGAGCACATATATTCCCCATAGACATAGTGCTCACAGAATCAACTGAGGTCACCACTGGCTACATCTTTATACCTGTGCTACCTGCAAACACTGAGACACAAGCTCAGAAACATAGGAGTTAGCAGGAACACGATTAGCACATCAGCCTCATTCACAACCATCAAGCATGATCATATAACAAAGAGATATCACTCTTGCACATCATAAAATTCAAGACCTCAACATGTATAGAGATCAATCATGCAAAACATTGCTGAAGGAATCCGATCCCCCCTCGAACAGATGATTTCATCATGAGACACACCAAGAGAGAGATAGCACACTCTCAAAATTTCAATATTCATACATAACAATCATTCCCAGCAACTGGCACTGGCCTCAACCAGGACCAAAATTTCAACACACTCGTATGAGTCATGGGCAATAGACAATCGTCAACTCAACCCAAAAATAAGGAGGAAGACCAAGGTCTATCCAACATCAAGTCAGCATCCAACAAGTTCTCGCAACACAAGCAACATCACGAAGGATGCGTTCACAAGAAGACTCATTAAAAGAGGTGTGGTCTCAACAAGAACCAACAATAGGATGACCCCCACCAGTAGTCTTCAAAATCAAATGACCAAAATGTCACCAATCAAAATAGTGATGCCACAAGCAACACCACCCGCTCAACAAGGAGCATAACTCACAAGGATCAACAATAAGGGCAATCATGCCTCATGCACAATACGTTGTCAAACAAGACAATAGCCATTTGGCTTTGGGGCGACACAAACAACCACTGCATCCTCAACGTCCCCAACAATAAGTCATCATACCGCGTAAAACATTTAAGCCTTGCATTACGAATGATAGACGCAACCACGATAACACGCATGCAGAATTTGAAAGCGCAACCAAGAAGACACGCATACAGAAATAGACAAACATACAATCGCAAACACGAACGTACGAAGTCTACCAGCAACGGTCTTAGTCCACCCAGAACAAGGCTCATCAGGAGCACATGTCCGAAGACCTCCATCCTGAGGTACCTAGGAACCATCTTGTCCTCATTTGTATTTTCCCATACTCACTGTATCTAGGGTGAGTGGGAGTGCCAAGGATATCATATCCTGCACGATTCAACAAATGCCAGTTCGAAACATGTCATCTGGGTGGAGACCGAAGCAGAGACTCGGTCCGATTCATCCCAGATGAATCACTGGAGACCTGAGATGGGAGCTCCTTGAGCAACAAAATTCTTGAGTTGCCAGTAGAACTCCTCTCAACCATATCGCATACAATCCCAACTAGTCCAACCACAAGTAAATAAGTGAAGGACATCGCCACAACACCATCGTTTATATCCTTAAGGAGAGCAACATACATCAATTGCTCACATCTATCCTCTTATGAAGAGTGAAGAACATTGCCATCAAGAAACTCTTCAAAACACATAAGGATATGATCCTAGATCACCTAGGTATCAAACCAAAGAGACCATTAACCAAACAAGCTCAATGGAGTATCACCACCAAAGAGCACAAGGCCACCCTCCAAGGGAGTGGTTAGCCAAAGTTGAGAATGGGGTTAGCTAGTTTCTATCGGAAACCTCACAAACCACAAACCCTGGTAACCGCTTAGCGAAACTCTTACCACTGACTAAAACAAAAACGCTCTGATACCATCTGTAACAACGTTGCCCCGACGTTGCCCGGCACCCCAAGGAATTCACAAAGATCAAATAGATCTGGGGCGAAAGACCTGGGGAATACGCCTCAAACAAGCAAGCATCTCACAAGTGCAAGCAGAAGAGAACCAAGCAAACAAGTACACACACAACCTTGTAGACCACATCGGTGGAAGGAGAAACAATGCATCTACAAGGGAAGGTGCCTCACCCCCAGATCCCTCACAATCTGGTACAAGGTGTGGCATGGCACCGCACCAAAACTATCCAGTCTTGGTTGCCTACATATCTACGACCGCCGTAGAATCAGGGCCATGTAGTTCTCCACGGAGAAGAGGGAAGGAAGAGGACTTAGAGAAGAGAGTAGCAACAGGGGTGTGTCCTATTGCTAGCTTGGTACCACCAAGCCGGGGTGGGTTTTGTAACACTTGAGAGCCACCTGAGGGCGCCTCAGAGTGTTCCATGGCCCCCGAACCATGGGGAGAGCCCAAGAGAACCACCACTTGGGACATCTCTCACATGCAACGACTTGTGAAAGGTTGAAATCGTTCATGAACTACTTAATTCGTGAAATCATGATCTTTCGTGTGTTTGTGTGCGGTAAAAACGTAATGTAAGAAGAAGAAAAGGTCAAGCCAAAAGACAAGAAGATAACTGACAAAGACAAACAGTTTTTACACCAGTTTTGTAAATTCTATATCTTTATCCTATATTTTATGTCAAGAATTTTGTAAGTAAAACGAAATTTCTAAAGTATTATTCTTGTGATATTCTGGTATATTGAAGAGTCCTGACAAGGCATAAAATGGAACTCTAAACGTAATACTCAAATTCATTAACCAGTTTCTGTCTTCTTTCTCTTTTGATGTTGCAAAAACTTTGTTAGCAGAGGAATTGAGACATGGAAATGAAATCTAAACATTTTTCCATGATGCTTATAAATCATTGATGAGGTGGAACATCTGATCTTATTTTACTATTTATAATTTTTTGACATTTTATTTCTTAATTATTAATATTCTGAAAGACCATCTGTGATGGTGCAAAATTGTTGACATTTTGTGTAGTAAACTAATATGCCTTTTTCTTTTCTATTAAAAAAATAAGCTTGGTTTGGAAGGGTTCATAGCGGTTGCCTACAAGAAATGGTGATTTAATAGATGTTGAAGTTCAGAGGCCTTATGCACTTGACACTAGAAACAACAATTTATTCATAATTCACAAGCTATCCACAGTTGTTCCTTGAAACACCCTTGATGCAAAGTTAATGAACATTGTGAATTTTATTATTCTGAACATTCGCTTATATCATTTTTATTTCTTTTTCTGCCGATTTCTATTTATGTCGTTGGACTTGTAAGATGTGTGTAGAACTCTTTTTTGAAGGAGCTTGCCTATGCTAACAGGAGGAATAATGGAACTGCATTTGCAGACATGATATGTATCTTCCTTGGGTTGAAATTTTGTGATTCATGCTCTAGATTTGGATTTTGCTTGTAGTTAATGATGAGCACATAACAATTAGCACCAAACATTTTGCTATTCAAAAAGCTCACTCATAATTGAAATTGCTTCAAAATCCAACAATAGTAACAGTACAAAAATTCTACTTTGCAATTTCTTATGAAAACTAATCAATTTTTATGCAATTTCATGATCCTAATTTTACTAACTTCATCATTACATCTCACATTTATTTTTAGGATAATGAAGAAGTTACCCTTGCTTAAGTAGAACCCCAACAATTATTCACAGACCTGCCTCTACCATAGGCCCAAGTCATTTTTACATTAATCCTTTCTCAATTTTTTCTTTTCGTTTGTTGGTATTTACATCTTCTTTCTTTGTATTATCTTTACAGGATGGGGTGTTTGAACTTGATTCATAACACTTCCAACCATCCCAAAAGCCTTTCTACTTGCAGTTCAAATGTTCTCTCTGTTCTTTATTCCCTGGTCAATTAATTACTTTTAATTTTAGTATGTTATTTCAGATGTCTGGATCACTTTGCCTTGGATCTGTCATTTATGTCTTTTATCATTTTTCTGTTTTCATCTGAAGTTGAGGTATCATTTCTCGCTGCACAATTTCATGAATACCTTTTTCATCTAACATGCTAATTTTATATACTTAAGCGTTGACTATGGCCATGTGTATTCCTCAATAGTTAATAGTAACTTGATTTAACTTATGGTATTTTATTTTTATAATTTTCTTTGCACAATACATTCATGATAATGTTCAATTGTTTTCAGTGTCCATTACAGCAAATGAATTTCACTTTTTCAAGTTTTATACTTATAGAAAATGAATTTTACTTTTTCAAGTTTTATGGTCTAGTGTTTTTACCACTTTGGAGTGAGGCTAGTAAAGTGGCAATGTTGTGCTTGGTCATAATTATCTTCAAAGAAGTAGAAATACTTGCATTTCTATATTCTGTTCAGTTTGCAGGAAGTGTTCCTCCCACTGATGGCTCTGGCCCCTCTGCAAGGGGGCCTTCTTCACCCCCACAGTCCATGATTCTAGATCCGATCTCCATTTTTATAAAACTTTTTCTTTTTGGTTGGGAGGTTGTGGCAGCTTTCAAAACATGGTTCTCTTGCCCATTTTTATTATAAAATTTGTAATACTGTATCATGAAGATTTGGTGTTAGGTATGATTATTTTTGGACATAAGTATTTGATTCATTCTCTAGTTTTCTTCTCGACTAATGTACCCTGTTATTCCTAACTTGCTTCTCTATTTTTGTGATTCTGTTTGACAATAGCTGTAAGCATGCTTTTTCTGTGTGGCCAAGCTTCTAGTATGAAAAAAATAGATTACCTGCTGGTCTACTTTCACTTAGGCTCTACCTCTACTTATTTGACTAGTTCTCATGCATTTTTGCAAAGCTGTTCATTTATAGATATGGTTCTCTCTCATTAAGACTATCTTCACTCCTCTGTGAAAGTTTGAATTGACTATGAATATTGTATGCTCAGTTGCAATGGAATCAAATTGTGATGGTAGACAAAACCAAATCTCATCAAAGGTATTCTTAGGATTCATTATTCTTACCATATGTTTGCATCTAATTCACAATAGTCCTAGCTCTGGCGACTTTTCTGAATCTAAAATAAATAAATTTTGAAAATCTTTCATAACCTCATCAAAACATTCATAAGCTTTCTTCAAAATATTCCATATTCCATATTCCACAATGTACCTGTTACAGCAATTCCCGAAAATGTTTATTCATTAACAGGTTTTTCTGAATTAAACAGAAAGCTTTACTATGTTCTACTTTGCTTTGTGGGATTTTTTTCCAACCACACCCCAAGGTTCCTACAACTTTAACAATGACTTCATCTAAATTTAGCAAATGCTTGAATTATCTCTATTTAAAATTGGTAACGGAATGGTAGACAACTGATTTTCGCATAGTTTTTTACCAGTTGAAATTAAAACCAAATCTTACAGCTGCATTCTCACAAATTTAAAAGTATCATTTTAAGAATTAAGAATTGTGATACCAGGAGAACTTGAAGAATCACAATATAGAGGAATACACCTTTGTTGTTGTGATATCAAGAGAATCAGTTAGGTACGATCTTATTTCATTAATTTAGAATTTCTTTACATGCTCAGTTTCTGTCTTCCTTGAGATCCATGGTTTTTAAGTCGTTTTAAGTCTTGATTATAGAATCTACCATTTTCTTTATTTTCGTGATTACCATACTTTTTCTTGTTTAATTATCTTCACCTTCAATTAAGTGCAAGATGATTTAACCAAGTAGCTCATCTTTTTTCTTAACATACTCAATTTCAAGCCTCATTCAATACTTGTGGACGGGGTTCTAGTTCATATGACATTAATGCTAACATGTAGGCTTTCATAGCTCAGTTGGTTAGGTTACCTTGTTTAGTAAGCAGCAGGTCATGGGTTGGAAATTAGAATTATTATTTCATTTAAGCTCTCACGCCCTCGCTGAAGGGCCTTCTTGCTATAGAAGCATAATGATAATATGTTGAAAGAATTTATAATTAATGATAATATATGGTTTTTAACCGATGCTGTTTCTTGCTTTAATTTTAATAGTTTGAAAACATTTTCGGTAATGATAACGTATGGGTCTTAAGTAAGACTATAAAGATTACATGCATAATTATTTTTAAATTTTTGATTAATGATATTTGCTATAATGATGTCACTATGAGAAGGAAGGCTGTTATCTATCCTACAATCCTAACGGTTATCTATTCTATAGTCCCATTATTCATACGTGGACTCATGAAGAATAGTAACCATGTGATGAATTGAGAATGAGTATTTTGCAGCATCTTACATAAGGTGGGCTTGAGTGTTGTAACGACCTTTATGTTTGGCATCTTCGGTATGTATGATTTTTACAGAGTTTCCCTTCCTTGATTGTTTGTATTTTTTGATTTTGTTTGATTTGTGTCCTCCTTTATATTTTATATACTTTGATTTGTGTTGTTTTTGACTTGATACTTGTTTTAAAGATATTCCCACATTTTTTGTTGGTTTTCAAATTTGAAAGTGCATTTCTAATTTTGCCACGAACTGAATTGTCAATTCATGCTTTAGCCAATTTTTCTTCCTTGATTGTTTTCTAAAATTGCTTCCTAAGTTTTTGTTCAATGTTTTTGGTATTTAATTGCCTTTGTCCACAATACTCCACATGTTATTAAAATTCAATAACATTTGTGTTAATCTTTGCCATACTTTGAAATTTTTTGTCCCATCATAGATAATGGAACATGCTAGAAAATTCTTGGTTGTATCTTTTGTGGCTTCATCCTTAGCTCCGAAACCAATTGTTGATTTTTTACATGTAACAAGATTTGAAATAATTTTTTATTTTGCAGATTTTTTGGCAGCCCAATATATTAGCTGATGTGGGCATCCCAATTGAGAAAAACTAAATTTTTTCTAATTTTGTAGCTAAAATATCTACATGATCTAGAATGAATTTTGAGCTGATCTTAGGCTTGTTCAAAAGCCCATTCTAAAATCTATAAGCCTATAAAATTTTAGGCCAATTGGAGTTTACTTAGTCATTCAACTCTATCCTGCACAAGGGTCTCAAATAAAAATGTTTAGTATTTAGAATAGAAATTGGTGATTTGCATGATGAATATCTTTGCGACCCAAGGGAGTTATGGAGTGAGTGAATACTTCATACAAAGCTCTTTCAACAATCTACCCCTTTGTAAAATTTGGAATTGATTTGAGTTAATTTGATAGTTGAAATTTGTTACACAAAAGTGGTCTTGAATGTGATCAACTTCTTGGATTAAGAATTGGTGAATATGATGAATTGATGATGAAAGTTACTAGAGTGGAAATTTTCGTAACATAATCTATCTTATTATTGTAGCATCAAATTGCCTCAATAGCATCAATTGTCATTTCTTACAAACATGATTTGCCCACATATTTATAACCAAATGATGTGGCCATAATAGATTATAATGCGACAAGCCTATTTTATGGAAAATTAAGTTGGAAATTCAAGAGACATGAGAGATTGGGGCCATTCTCTACTTACATCCACCCATCAATCTTTTAATAAAAGTAAAAATAATAGAACTTGATCTTTGTCTTCTCTTGAGATTTAAGTTTTGACAATGTGCTTTTACTCTATTTCTATATATAGATATGACCTTCTATTACCTTAAATTTGGGCTGTTAAATTTGTTTCTTTATCTTGCTTTTATGCTACAACATGGACATTTAGAATGAGCGGAGCAAGAGTTTCCAAAGTGCATACTAGAACCAACAATTCCTTCTTTAGGATGCACTTTGGAGTTGTAACTTGTCTTTAAATTTAACTGATCTTCAATTATTTTGGAAACTTGTTTAATGTTTTTGATTATTGTTCTTCTTGGTTGAAATTCTGTTTGCTAATTCTAAACTTCAATAGTTGTGTTTAAACTATTTCATATGTTAATATCCCTTGTGATACTCTTTAAACAAGAATCATGGGATTGGATTGGTGGATGATGGTCATGTAGGTACTTATTAGGTATGATTGTGAGTTTCTTTTATTTTACATGTCTTTATTTGCTTTGGTTGATGCATAGTTGGATAGTTGATGTTTAGAGCCTTTTCTTCTTGCTCATGAGACATGTTATTTGATGGTTGTTTAGAGCTTAAGGTATCTATAAGTTAAGGTTTTGATCTTGATGCAGCTTAGGTTGTGTAATCCTAACTCAATACTCCTTTGATACCCCTACAAATTGAACCTATTAAACTTATAAGTTTGTGTTAAATAAGATGGTGCATTGTAATTGGTTGAATCCATCCATGAAGATTATTATCGTTAAGAAACAAAAATTGTAGTGTGGTAAGTTTTGTGAGTAAAGTTGGAACATGGCCTCTAAGATTGTTGTTATATAACTCGAGCAATCATCTAATTGTGTTGAGCAAGAAACTCTTGAATAGGACATGTTGAAAAGTGGCTAAAAACATACAAAATCTTAGCTAGGTGAGCCTTATGATGAATGGTGCCATTAAAGAAAAGTATTAAAACTATAGCAAAGATTAAGTCCATGTAGGGCATTGGTGCTAAGGTAAAGACCTTTTTTAAGTTTAGAAAGCTTATTAAGGTGAGGGAGAATAAATCCAAATAGAGAATTCTTTATAATGGGAATAGTCAACAAGAGAGATTTATGTGGCTTGAAGGCAATATTTCTTGTACATTCATGTATCCCATACTTAAGAAGCTCAACTATCTACAATTGAAAAGGACTTTTAATATGGGAATCAATTGATCATAGGAGATTTTGTTGCAAAGTTGTTGGCATCTAAGTTAAGGCATTGCAACTCAGAACAATTGCCTAGCCAGTTAGGAAGGGTTCCTTGCAAAGAGTTTCGGTCCACTACAAAGGTAATAAGAGATGATGTGTTCATCCACAAGTCTAGTATTGCTCTAGAGAATTGATTAATTGATAACTCCAAAACTTGTAACTTGGTGAAGGTTAAGATTCATGCTAGAAGAGTACCATGCATTTGGTTAAAATTGAAACTTAGCATCATCAAAGAAGTAAGGTTATCCATGGACTTTGGAATGCTTCCTCTCAAAAAGTTTATCTATCAAACTCGTTGTTAGTAGAATTTGTTAATTTGGCAATGGTTTGTAAGGCCCTTGATATTAGTGTTTTCAATCATCATCATGCTTTATTAATTATTCAAAAGTGGACTCCATCTTTTAATCCAACATCTTTTTAATTTTGAAGGATTCCTTGTCTTGTTGAATTTGCCAAATCTTCCATTGATTTTTAAAAAAGTTGAAAGCGATATTATCTCTTGAATTGGGCCAATGAAGCATTTTAAAACTCTAGCTATAGCTAGTGGTTTTGTAGAATTAAATATATGATTGAGGTGGATATTCATTTACTTAAGCGAGAAATTGGTGGAATTCATTATGTCCAGAAGGTTATTTATTATCATTTTTCAAAGTCATGTCACCAGTGTCATTAAGAGGGTCATATGTTTGAATCATGTCTTTTTATGTTGCAAAAAAGATTATGCAAGCACATCAACACCAAGCTACTACAAACACTACTAAAGTTTCTTTTACAAATATTGTAGATCCTACTAAGGTTTTTTTTTTATAGATGTTGCAAATCCTGAAATGATTTCATTTACTAATGTTTCAACAGTTAGCCTACCCTTTTCTTTTATTGTTGTTCAACAAAATGTATCTTTGAGAAAGATTTAAGTCAAATCAATTTTAATGAATTCTTTAATGACTAAGAAAAAATAAATATTTGTTCCTAAGATCTCACATAAACTTCTTGTTGATTTAGATGGTTTCGAAATGGTTCTTCATTATAAGAAAACATCAAGAAAGTTTATCTATTAGTGATTACATGTTAAATCTTCAAAATGGACAACTTACTCAAGATATTTTAATAACTAATAATTTGTTTACAACTATTGGTCGAGATATGGAGATAATATCTTTTAAAAATGTTGATTTTATTGATAAGGCGGGGGCCTCCTCCCTCTCCACCCAATGTTAATCTTTACAAAGAATGTTTGATTTCCTACCTTAGAGGGAGGATTATTAGAATTAGTGTTGGCATCAACATTGCAAATGAATGGGGCCTTATCCTTTCGACCTTATCCTTTCATCTCTAGAGCCCATGACATGTAATTGAGTAAAAAAAAATCAAATTGGAAATAGTGCTTCAATCAAATCTAGATGATTGCCACTATCACATCATTGCTCTCTTAGTACAGTGGGGCTGCTACAGTTGTTGACGTGAAGATTGCTATGAGTGTTCCTTAATGCCAATGCAACATAAATTTTGATTACTAGGAAATGAATGAAATGTTGTCTAACTTTCTACAATAGTTGAAACAGTGCTTGGACAATTGAAATTATAAGTAGCTATCTACCTTTTATTTTCTTTAAAATTTTAGTTACATTAATTTTAGTTGCCACCACTTGATCTTTTAGCTCATCGAATCATCTTTCACTATCTCTCTATAGCCACCTTACAACCACGACAACTTAGACATCCTTATCCACAACTGCCGTGCGCCTGCTGCGTTGCTCTTGGTGTTTCTCTACTATTTCTTGTGTGTCATTGTCTCACTGTCCTATGCCATATGTTGCTCTCTACCCAAGCCCACATCATGACGGCTTCCTACCATTTCTGTAGCCTTTTCCCCCACTCCATTCTTCCCCTGCATAGGCCTGAGCCATGCCTAGTGTGCTGGTGGCCTACCATTGCCTACAAGCCCACTAGAACAGAAACCCACCTACAGTAGCAACACCACCATTGTTGCACTGCTCTACCTTGTGCTACTTCACAATACATTGTTTTTCATTGGCACCGAGCTTCCCTTGCACTTAGCCTCACAAACCCTAGAAAAGGATATGTAGGCTAGCAAACTACACTACCACATTGTAGCCTGCAGCATAATCATGGGCCTTGGGGCATCAACACAGTTCACCGTAGCCATGGCCATTGCCCTTTGCTGCTTTCCCATGCAGTCCTCTCCTCTGCTGTGCTAGTTGTCGTCTGTATACCCCTTGCCACATGTCTTTCGCTTTGATCACACTGCATTGCACCACCACTATCGCTGCCCAAGCCCTCACTTTACTTAGGCCCCTACACTGTTAACTTTCGTTTACTGCGGCCTACACTATGTGATCCCTTGTCCTCACCATCCTTCTTGCAGCACACAGGCCCCACAGAAGGCCTCATCAAGTAACCCTCATGGCCTCTTGTAGCATTTGTTCCTAACATTCACCATCCCATTCTACTACTGTCACCATTACTACAAATTTGACTTGATCAAATGATGCCACTACAATGCTCATGGGAAGAGAATGCCATTATGATGTATCGCCCATTGACAGATGAGTACATGCTGGTTATATACTCAGAGGCCATTGCTTGTAGAGAACTCTTTTTGCCTCACCCTACCATTCCCCATTACTTAGTTGCCAACATACCATTTGCTGGCAACCAAGTCATAATTAAAATATATATATATAAATAAATAAAGATATGCTTTTTCATTTATTAAAATTTATGACTCTATAGATACTCTTAGTTTTTTTTATTTGATAGGTGTCAAGCATGAAAGAAACTAAGGAGATCCAAATTACCAAGGAGATTTGAAGGATCCATGCACCATCACACTTGGTAAAAAAAATCATACATGGGAGCCAAGTGGGCAGACATTTGGCCAATTCCTCCCAAAAAAGGAATAGAGGAAGCAGAAGAAGAAGAAAGCCTTATAAAAGGCCTTCTCAGGCAGAAAGGAGGACATCACCACCCAACAATCAATAAGAGGTTAGCAATTAGCAAAAGGCTTCTTCTTCATTCCCTCCTTCCTTCTCTTTTCCAATACCATCTCCCCTTTTTTCCCCGTCTTACATTCCTTTGTCTCACCATAGCCTTCTAGTTGCTCCCTCAAACTGTCTGGAGCAAGAAGCCATTGAGGTTAAACTATGTAGGAAACTTGAAAGTCTTTTCCTTGAGTTCAACCACTAAAAGGACTGGGAGAAAGGTTGTGGTAGCATCCCAATCAACAAGGAGGCAACGATTGTCCACTTGTGGGAGCTTGAAGGTCGATTTGAGTAGCAGACTACGACCATCCAATCTTATCATGAGTACATTTAGAAGGAGATCTAGAACCCACCTTTCAAGAATCATCAAAGTGGATGGATTAATAAATAGTCTGCGAAGTCCACATCCCCTCCTTTGTCTCTCTTGATGTTTTATTTATGTTCATCCATGCTATGATTTATGTGATGAAGTGTTAACTTTTATTACTTTAATTTAATCAATATATTTCATCTTTAATATTTCTTATTTGCTTTTATATTTTAAGTTTTGTTAAAATTATTGGTTACATTTTCTTTTCCACTCGAGATTATTCCCATGCTAGCCATGCCCATCAGCAAGGTGCTCTAGGCAACAACCTTGCCAAATCGTGCACTTTAGGGGCATTGCATGTTAGTTTGCCTCACGACCCAAATTTTTGCATCAACAATTAGTTGTAAGGATAAAAATTTGTAAAGACATCCCCAAATTCATTAGGCCTTGTCCTTTTGATGATTTGGAGTTTCTTCTCTTTGCAGTGCTTATCTACTTTTGTACTGTAAATTTTTATTTTTAATGTTTATATTTTTTTAGGTTCAACACCCATTAAAACAATAAAGTGTTAGCGTAGTGGTAAAGACTTTTGATTTGAAAGATTAAGTTATGGGTTTGATTTTGGTGGGCAATGTTAAGTTATAAAGTTCTAATTGGACTATATATCCTGAGATGTACCTATATTACAATTATTTTGGGTATCAACATATCCATTATACATAGACAAGCATCAACATATAGGTATAACAAAAGTTATTGAAATATAAAATAACCTATCAACTTAACTTTTTTTTGCTACTTTTGACATTTTTGGATTAGTTGAAACCTGGAAGATAGAAGATTCTACGTAGTTTGCTATTCTAGGTTTTCAAAAATATTCAATTAAAAATAAGAAGACAAGCAAGTGAGAAAGAAGAATTGTAAAGCTAGAAATTTTCCTGTGAATATTTTTATGTTATTCATGATGTAGTTCTTATAGCAAAAACTAAAGTTCAAATAAAGTTTATGCTTCCAATTTTAGATGATTTTTGTACTATCTTAGGGATGAAATTTAATATTAGCAAAACCAAAATGATGATGTGTGATACAAGATCTTTTGTAGATGATTTTTTTATTGGGTCAGAAAAAATTGAAATTATATCCTGATATAAGTATTTAGGCATCTTAATTTCAAATAGATATCCTTGGCAAGATTGTATTGCTTAGAGGGTTTCAAATAGTATATATGCTTTATTATATTCAATTTGTAGTAAATGTGCACAAGAACATATTTAGACATGGGATGTTCACAAGCAAATGTATAATCAACTTGTTCTACCAATTGTATTATACAATATTGAAACTTGGGGACCCAGTTTACCTTTAGTGTAATAAAAACATTTGGAATATATCTAAAAAAATTTTTATCGAAGGAACTTTAGGTGAAAGCTCAAACTCTTCATGATATTTTATTTGTAGAAGCAAATATGCTACTTATAGATATTGCAGCTCTTAAAAAATTTCTACAATTTTATAAAAAGATGCTTACTAGGCTTGGCATCCACTTATCCATGGAAGTTTATAAGGTCAATAAGGAAAAATGATGGTTTAATGATGAGAAAAAATGGCTCCAAACGTGGAATATTAAAGATCAAGTTTTAAATTTGAGCTTTAAGGATCTAAAAACAAGGATCAAATAGAAGGCATTGAAGCACATTTGGGAATAATCATGTGGAAAAATGCAATTTTATTTGCAGAAAATTCGAGGAGGATCCTTAACAAAAATATCCACTTATTTATCTATTACTCTTTCTAGATAAAATAAGATCACAATTACATGTACTTGTGTGGGATGTCACTATCTATTAATTGAAACAGAGAGATGGATTAATCATCAAAGAGAACAATGTAGTTGTAGATTTTGTATACATGCAGTAGTGGAAGAAGAAGAATATATCTTTTTGAATTGTCCTTTCTTTAATGCTCTTAGACTTATATATAGTATTCAAGCAACAACTTTGTCATATTTGTTTGAGATGGAGGTGTCAATTTTAGGTCATTTTCTTGATGAGGTATTCAAGATCCATCATGACTATATCAAAGCCTTGTAATAAAATTTCTTTTGTCCTATAGATACTTTGTGGTTTCATAAGGATATAATTAAGCATTTTTATTTCCACATAATTATGTATGTAAAATACTATTAATTAAAGTTATACAAAGCTACCAAACAACTATAACAAAAGCTATCAAACTACCTATATTAAAATAAACAAAACTATATTAGCAATTAAATATAACAAATTTAAGATTAATGTAGAACATAGGTGTTACATACCTTACGGAGGCTCCTAAACCCATGATCCTATAATCCATGATCACATGTTTTGAGAATTGAAATTTTTGATACATCCTTTAAATCAGCACATCCAATTAGTTGTTATGTTTTGGTAAATTTCCACAACTTGTAGAGTAATCTTGAAATAAATGATTTGACAAGGTTATTGTGTTTAAGTGCATTTTCATACTATGTAAAGCAATCTTGAATGCATTGCTATGGAATTAGGTGTGGTTACCCTATTTTGATGTCATTTCCATGGCACATGCAATAATTGTGAATGGATGGTATGTTATGGAAACACCAATGGTTATGCTCTTGTGGTGTATTTCACGTCTTTTTTCTTAAAAGAGAATATTTGATTACAGTATCTATGCTTAGAACATATTTCCAAGTTAGCATGCAAGGTTAATGAGTGGCAGTATACCCTTACGCCCAACTATATGAATCACAAAGCGTTCATGCATGATCCAGTCAAATTCTGTGGACTTTATAGTTTCTAGTGCACTAGTTTTCTAGGCAGTGAACCTTGCCCTAAGGTTCTTCGTTGTCTTCCCGATTACACTTGTGAAGTATAAATGCATGGTTAAGTGAAATTGAGGCATATAATTTTTATCATTTTATATTTTATGTTCTTTGGTGCTTTGAAGAGAGAGATAAAGTAATTTAATGACTAATCTAAATTAACTAACTAACTGATCTCTAACTGGTCCTAACATAAGCATTCGGTCCCACTTTTCGTACATGTCCTGAACCCATGTATCCACTGCTGAGTTACCAAGTGCTATGCTATTGGGCATACCAAGCAATAACACTGCTGGGATTACCAAGCAAATACATGTTACGTTCGAAGCGATCATACTTATGTAATTAATCTATCTAGATTATCTCGCTTAATTACCTCATTAGCTTAATTACTAAAAAACATTGAATAAATAATTAAAAATATTGAATATATGAATAAATACCTAAACTATCTAGAATGCTGCAAAGTTTATCAAGAAGCTCAACTTTATTGTTGCACACATTATCATGCTTAGGTACAATAGTGCTCAAATAATGATCTGTATACTCAATGACTCCTGCTTTGGGCACTCGGGAGAAATATTCTAACTTCCAAATGTAAAAACTACAAGAGCTTAGCTACTATTCTCAATCTCATGTCATAAATGTAGCTAGTAAGCACGTATTTATAGGCCAAGACAAACCCCTACATCGATGGGGCAACGTCAATGTAATAGACTACATCGATAGGGCCCAGTTGATGCAACAGACTACGTCAATGGGGCCTAGTCCATGAAATAAACCATATTTCATCATAGCCCCATGATTGAATGAAAACTTGTCCTTGAGTTCTTTAGAAAATTGGAAGGTATGGAATTATTGACTGACTTTTGACATAACAAAACAAGACAAAATTGACATAACAAAACTGAGTACCCAGTGTATGGATCAACCACATTACAAAATTGAGCATGGTACAAAAATTGGACAAGCACATCCTCTGATGGCATGAAGACAAAAGAGAAGATCACATAGTCCTAGGTAGTGGAGGCTCCTAAGGCTTTGACAGACTTTCTCCAACTCTAAGCATTTCTGGTGGCTAAGGTGGTTGTGGTTGTCTTGCTGCTGCTGTGACTTCTGGTGAAAGGCTAAAAGCATCAAACAATGCTTTCATCTTCTCCTTTTTACTGTTGGGATTGTTCACAGTCCACGTAGCTTCACTGATGTGGAATGGAATTGGAATATCCCAAGGACAAAGCAATACTGGAAGCAGCTCCTTTATATTGACACAGTAGGTTGTAAATTATTTGCACTTGATGTTGAATGCCCATATTGTACCTTGCAGTGCCTGGTAGTCATTCACTCTTTTGGCCAGGTTCTTGATGACTGATCTTTGGTTGGTGAATTTTGCCTTGAGAACCTTGAGCTCAACATTTTCCACCACAAACTTTTGCTTGATGTTTTTATGATTCTTGAACTTAGCCTTGTACAATAAATACAAGTTAGCCACTTGCTTCTCAAGCTCAGATCGCAGTCATCTGGCAGTTAGCATTACTAGCTTTGCATAGCAGAGATTGAATAGATCCATATACTCCATCATCTCTTTGATCTAAAACTTCTTTATGTGGATTTCTGCCTTATTGTAGGCATCAATCCCATTGACGATGGGTTGCCACATTTCTCTACCTTACTGGAGTTGCTGGAGGGCCTCATTAACCTTTACCTTCACCAGTTGGATATGCTTTTCATTCACCTCCTTTTGTAAGCCAACCTAGTCTCTGTAATGATTTTTAACTTTTTCAAATTTTAGAGCCTTGTTTTTCTAGGTAGGAATCTTAATAGCTAATTTCTAGCGTAAGGCGTAGACCTCCTCCATGGAGAGATGATGATTCTTCACTACCAATATCCTTAATTCGGCATTTGCTTTAGGAAGTTGCTCCTATTGTTGATGGATGAATTCTTCTAGCTGTTGTTTTTGCGCATTAATGTTCTGCAAGTGATGGTTTTCTATGATCAAGGTTTCATTTTCTTGGCATGTCTATTTCAAGTCCCTCTGTATTGAATGAGTTTAAGCTTTTGCTATCAACTAATTGAAGACTTCCATTACCATTTCTTCCTTAACTTTCTTTAGCTATTTTTGAAGCTACTGAAAAGCTTCATCTCATGTTAATGCAAGGTTGATAAGAGTAGGGTTGACAATTCGAGCATGCAATTTAGTAGCTTTTGCTGCCAAGTGTTGATTGTGTGCTTGAGATATTTCAAGTTGCCCTTCTAAGATGAGGCACTTGCCCTTTACCTCCAATAGCTCTGACTGGGTTGCAGTGATGGTATCCAGAAAATCAAAGATAGTTGGAATCGGTTACCCAGTTCCCACCAGTCGATCCAGCAATTCTTCATGCTAGGCTACATTTGATTTCTTACTAATTATCCCTGTGGACATCTGCACATCTCTAAGTGCAAAAACATCTAGTACAAACATCGTAGGTGTGTTTAATGCCTTAGTGACTCGATTATCAATAATCTTCGCAATTGTTTCTTACCATTAGTGCTACATCACCAATACGATTACCTCCTCACCATCCTCTAAGCGCATTGAAAAGGAAGCAACATTCCCAAAGCTTTCTAGGAATAGATGATGTTGAGAGAAAGACACCATTACCTCTTGGACACTTGGATTTGACCTTGCAAGAAACTGTATTCATTGGATAGATAACATTGATCCCCCTCCCTCCATCTGGTTGATTGTATGAGCCACTTCTTTGAGGTGACTCATGGCTAATATCTACATAGATGGGTCTCCACCACTTGTTCCTACCTGCTACTCTTGCTATTGCAAGAGTTGCTCTTAAATTTTTTGCATGCGCTCAACTATAGTGTAGGCCTTCGGCGATTGCTCATGAATAGGTGGTGGAGGTGGTCATTGCTACTCCTCTTCTGTGGTCATGGTAGTCATCTTATCCTTCATCATCTTAGCCCATGAAGCATTAGGAGCATGCCTGAGTGTATCATTTGCATAGCGGACTATCCTTGCCCTTTTGTAAAATTTTCTGATCAAGCAGGGGAAGGTTAGGGATTTTCTTTCATGTTCATTCTCCTTAAAGCGCTTCTCTATCTCTAGGTAGATTAGTTGTGGAAGATTTACTAGAAATTTCTTAGAGTAGTGCATGCTTGGGTGAAAAAGGTTGTCACCTTACTAGGCCTCACCATTGGATTGAGGTGGTAAGTCGCTATCTTAAAATAGACTCGCTCCATCAATGTGAGCATGCCAAACTCCTTACGATCAATCTTAAAACACTACTGAGTCCACTCCTTCTTTGCTATAGGATCGGCTCGTGTGATAGCTCTACCAACTATGTTCTTGCATTAGGCAACCCAAGGACATGCACAATGGCTTCTACTATGTAGGACACTTAGATGTCCTTGATTTTCACAACAACTCCTACTCTCCTATTGTTCCAGAAGATATACATTTCTCCCATGTGCTAGTCTCCACTGGAAATGATGATTGGCCACATGGTAGAGGCTTGTATTTGAGCTCTGACATCTTTTGGAGCCTATTTAAGGAATGGCCTGAATTTTAGCTCTTGTAGAACTAAGCATTAGACCTCACGGTTCCCAATTATGTCGAGGCAGGCCTATGTGAGTGTGACTTCCAATCTGGATATAGGGCCTAGCATTTTGCCTTACTATGAGTGTTTAGATGTAGCTTTCTCTCTGAGAATCTATCAGACAAATTCCACCTTGGCCTCATCTCTGAGAGGTCTCGTTGTGTGGGTTACCTTAGCCTGTTCTTGGCTATGTTCTTGTTGGCCTCTTCCTCCTCTTGGTCGTTTCTCCTATGGTTGTGATGGTTCTTCCTCCTACAATCTCTTTAATCTTGATGCCATTTGTAACCACACATAACAATGGATTAGCAAATATTATGTAACTCAGAATGAATGGAATACCTTATCTCATATGGAGATTACACTTGGCTAAGGTGTGATTATGGTTGGATGGATTAAGTATCTAATTATTAATTTAATCTTTGGTTCACCGAAGTTGTTGGAAGGGTTAAATTCTCAAAAATTAATGATTTAATAGCATTTCATATCTTAATCCTTTGGGGGATTTAGAAAACATTTCAAAAAATTATCATCAAAACCTTGAGGTTTGCTACCCCCACGACTAAGAGCTTACCTTCCATAACTACAGGATCGAAGAATGGGGTGATTTGAATAAATGGTGCAAGAGTTATAGGCTAAGGAAGGTTCTAGGCTTTGAAAATTGCAAAAACTCCTTGGGTGTGATGGACTAAATGTGAAAAATTCAAAGTGTTTAGTGGTATTAATACTATTTTTTGCGTTGCATCAATGAGGCCTCATTGACGTAGCCATTGACCATCGTTGATTGAGTTAAAACTTGAAAATTATAAAGAGATTTTAAATGAAATTAGGGTCAAATGGAAGCCCAAATAGCCAGGAACATGATGAAAATGTGAGAAGAGGGTGTTAAGGTCCCAAAAATTAAGAAAATTAAGAAAAATGGAGAAAACAGATGGAGAATGAGAGTTTAAGGAGCACAAAGTGATTTGCAAAATGGAATATGTGAAAGATAGGATTGTAGAAATGTCTAAGGTAAGGAACTTAACTAACCAAACCAAGAGATATGCAAGTGGGTCCTCCCCATAGCAGGAAAATGCCCTTGTTGCCCTTACATAACCCCAACTAAGGAGTTTTTGAGCCTTGCAGTTGATTAATGTTCATGAAAAGTTAAGGACTAACCAAAAGAATCTATCCAAGAATTCCAACACATTAGACTAAGACATCAAACATAACATAGAAACCAATAGTGAGGTGAGTTATGGTAGCATAGATGGATGACTAAGAAGGTGGAATGAAATCCCAAATTGAGATCATAAGAAGTCCCTTGTGGAATATGTGTTTAAAATCACCTAAGAAGATCCATCCTTAGTCTAGACCAAAATCAACCTCTTCCGTGACTTTGCAACACTACTCTAAGATTGATCTATTCACTTAAAACACAAGAGTGCTCTTGCAAAATAACCACCATTCCATAAAGAGAAGAAAAGAGAAGTAGGAAGTGAGAGAGAGAGGGCCTTTGTTAGAGGGTACCTTTAGGCATGAGTAACATGTCTTTCTAGTCCCATAACCAATGCTTGTAGCTTGTTTATTTGTCTAAGGGATGTGCATTGAATTTCCATCATGTTCTTTCTTTCTTTGAATTTTTGGATGGGAACCACACCATGCAAAGACTTTATTCAACTTCCTATTAGTGGTTAGAATGGAATGGTAAGAAGTTCATGAAAAACACCCAAGCACTTAAGTAAGCAAAAGAGTATAGAGAGTATTGAGTCCTCTTGAAGTCACACTCTCTACAAGTCTTTGAATTCTTCCCAATTCTGGAACTACCAAGGTCACTAATTGATTAAAAGTTTCTTTAATGTAAAGGACCTCAAACTCCCAGAACAAGGAAAACCATAGAGTTTATTAGATGGGTGGATGATGTGAACTCATTGCTTATTCCATGAAAAATAAACCATGTCATAGTCATTAGACATCAAAATTCAAAAATAGAACTGTCCTGTGGTAATAAAGCACTTTTATTAGTAGAAATAATGAAAAGTCACACTGAAACAAAGAAAAGTAAAAAATATATATAAGAGAGTGTAAACTAATCAAGAAAGGTAAAACATACTAACAATTTTGTAAAACAAAAAAATTGAGAAAGTCAATAGAACGAAAAAGCAAAGAAAAAGGTAAAAATCAATAAAGTGTAAAATAAAGATGTGTAAAATAATAAGGTAAAAGATTGAGGAGTCACGTGGATGGTTAGCATGGATAGCCATTTCCCTCACTACTATGTTGAAAGGAGGAGATCTAGAAAATGGAGGGTGGTTGTCCATTCATTAAGGTGGTAGTTGCATTAGCTTTTCTTGGTTTTAGAAAAGGTTTCACTTATTGGATATTGACCAACTACTTTTTATTTGGGCTCTCAGGCTTATAGATTAACATGGCCCCAAAGGGAAAGGTCTGATTAATTATATAAGTTCTTTCCCACAATGTTTGGAACTTTGTCTTCTGGGGTACGTGTGTGGAGTTCCAATAGAGAACCTTATCTCCCAGTTGAAATTTCACTTTCTATATTTTGAGGTCATGACATTGCTTGTTAAATGCCTTGTGCACCTCATTCAGAGATAGGGCCACTAATCGATTTTCATCTAGCATGTTGAAGTTGATCAATCTTTCCTTTTGTGCTAGACTTAGGTCAAGATTCAGATCACAAGCTGNCCTTTCCTTTTGTGCTAGACTTAGGTCAAGATTCAGATCACAAGCTGTTGAGAGTGTACGAAGCTTGAATTGAATTAAGAGTGTTGGAAATTTTTCATACACTAGCTTGTAGGGAGAGTAGCCAATAGGATGTTTCCATGTTAAGTGGTAGGTACATAGGGCATCATTGAGTTTTGTGCTTCAACCTTTCCTATATTTTCTTATGATCCTTGTTAGGATCTTTGTGATCTCCCTATTAGTTACCTTTGCTTGACCATTGGCTTAGGCGTGATAGGGTGTTAATTTATGTTCAACCCCCAAGTGTTACATCAACTTTTTTAAAGTGGTACCTATGAAATGAGTTCCATTGTCAAAAATTAGTGCACGTGGCACCCCAAACCTATTTACAACATTTTGTTGCACAAATATAGTAGCAGTGGATGATGTACAATCAGTAATGACTACTGCTTTTGTCCATTTTGTGTAGTAGTTGACTACTACAATGATATATGCCTTTTCATTAGACATGGGTGTGATGGGACCCATGAAGTCAATGCCCCATATGTTAAAGGGCTCCAATGGTTGAATTCATTGTTAAGGACCTTCCATTTGAGTGGTCATCCTACCATCTCATTGACAATGTTTACAAGATCAAACAAATTGATGGGCATCTTTGAAGATTATAGGCAAATAGTATCCTACCATTAAGATTTTTATGGCCATGCATCTCCCTGTATAGTGGCCTCCACAAGGCCCTTCATGAGCATCCTGGAGAACATGCAGTTGATCTTCATCAAGGACACACCAACAAATTAAGTCATCGATGCACACCTTGTAGAGGTGTCCATTAATTTCCATGAACTATTTGGCTTGATGAAGAAATTGTTGCTTCTTTTTAAAGTCAAGATCTTGTGGCATCTCCTAAGTGAGAAGATAGGTGAGGATGCCATTGTACCATGTTTTTTTTGTGGAAACTTGATCATTTAGTGGACCTGTAAAGAGGAGTTCATTTGGAAACTAATTAGAATACAGGCTCTCCTCCTCTTTATTATCCCATCTTAAGTGAAAGAGGTGGTTAGTGACCACATTCTCGGTTCCTTTTTGATCTGCCATTATGAGATTGAATTCCTGCAAGATCATGTGCCACCATATGATACGGGGGCTCACCATTAGCTTGTTCATTAGGACGTAGATGACTATGATCTGTGTGAACAAATACTTTATAACCAAGCACATAGTGCTTGACCTTTTTAAGAGCATAAACCACTGCCATTAATTCTTTCTCTGTGTTGGTGTAATTTAGCTATGCACCTACAATGCTTTAGCTCACATAGTGGATGTAATATGTATGGTTTTTATCATTCGACTGTGTATGCACCACTTCCAAATCATAATTAGATGAGTTCGTCATTAGGTGAAATGGTCTAGACCAGTCTAGTACCTGTAGAATTGGAGTTTCTAAAGTTTTTCCTTCAACTATTAGAATGCATGTTCACATTCCTTGGTCCAGATGAATGCAACATCTTTCTTCGTTAGCTTCACCAATGGCTTTGTGATCTTAGAAAAATTCTCTATGAATTGTTGGTAGTAGCTAGTATGTCTAAGGAATGATCAGACATCTTTAACTATCTCTAGTTAGCATGTTATTCCTTGGATGACCCTTATCTTCTATAGGTTTACCTTAATCCTTGCTTGTGAAATTCAATGTCCCAACATAATGCCTTCTTGGACCATGAGTTGACTCTTTTGCTAGTTGAGCTGTAGATTTTTTTTCGCACATCTTTTTAGTACTTACTCAAGGTGGTCCAATGCTTGGTTAAATGTAGCTTCATAGGTACAGAAGTCATCCATGAAGACTTTCACACCACTACCAATCTGCTACTGAAAGATGCTAAGGACAAGGCGTTGAAATGTTGCAGGGGCATTGCACAAACCAAATGACATCTTACAATATGAAAAAGTCCCCTAAGGACTCGTGAATGTTGTCTTTGCCTGATCTTTTAGTGAAATTTGGATTTGGGTATAGCCACTATAACCATCCAAGAAGCTATAATAGCAATGCCCAAAGATAGTATCCAACACTTGATTCACAAATGACAATGTAAAATGATCTTTAAATGTTGCCATGTTCAACAGCCTAAAGTTGATGCAGACCCACCACTTTCCATATTTCTTTGGCATAATTACGAGTGGACTAACCCACTCACTATCCACAATGAAAGAGATAAACCCCAACTTGAGGAGTTGTTCTATTTCCTCCTTGACAATTTGCTTTAATTTGGGGTTTAGTCATCTTTGCGACTGCCTTCTTGGTTTCATGGCCAAGTTAGTGTAAATGCAATGCTGGCATATCCTTAGATTGATTCCAATCAACTCAGGATATGACCAAGCAAAGGGTGTTGGCCATTTGTTAACTTCCTAAATAGCTTTTTTTTTTTATTTAGGAGCAAGTTTGGCATTGATTATGATCATCTTACCATTGTTTAAGAATGCATACTTCATGTTAGTTGGTAGAGTTTTCAACTCTAGGGGCTCCTACTTGAAGTTATTAGGGATTTCTGACTCTTTCCAATAGGTATCATCATCTTCATCATCAGAGAGTTGATGATGAACTTACTTAATTTTATCCATGCTTTCAACATAAGCACATGTTAGGCTCTCAGTTGGTTCCATGCATAATGTGCAACTTTCTAAGTCAACTATTAGCCACTAGGTGCCCTCTTGTTTGTGGATGCTACGTATAGATACCTTTAAATAACTATTTCTTGTGTACACTGATTACATGCTTTAACGTATAGATCAAATCTTTTGCATGTAATTGCATCCATTATCGTTGCACATAATGCATGGAATATGATTCTTCTCTAACCTTCCAAATTCATTTTCCTTGGAGATTTCTAAGGAGATGTCCCTTATGCCCATTTTTACATCAACCATGCTCAACAATGCCCTTCCCATAATGATGGGGAATTCACCTTTGCAATTTCCAACCTTAATCACCAAAACATTAGCAGGATAGGACCACCCCCTAACTATGGTCACAATTTCCTCCACTAATCCTAAAGGAGCAATGATTGATTGGTCTACCAATTCTAAATGGATGTTGCTCTTCTTGAGAGGTGATAGGTTCCAAGCCTTGTACATGTCATGGGAGATGAGATTAACACTGGAACCAAAATCAAGAAGAGCCTTGCATGGCTCATGTCTAGTGATTTGCAAGTAAATGAGTGGACTTCCTGGGTCAAATCTTTTCATGGGAAGATTGCCAACCTTGATCCAATTGGAAATAGCATGAGTTAACATCATAGTGTGGATCCAAGGCAGCATTTGGTTTGAAGGGCACTCGAAGGTGCTTGATGTAGAGGATGAGGGTGCTAGAGATGCAAGACGAGTAGCCGTATTAGGTTGTAAGGATTTAGAAGGATTGTTGGATCAAAAAAAGATCATTTCCTAGATCGATTGTTCGAACCACTCGATAGAAAAGTCGGTTGTGAATGTACAACCCTTGTAGCATTTCATTGTTATAGCTATGGAGGAATTTCTCCCTGCATGGATAGAGAAAGAGGTAATTGGGTTGAGGGCAGAGGGATGTGTATAGATGGATGCAAAGGATGATATGGATATGGATTCTCTCCTTGAGTGGATGGTGAATGTGTTAGGTGGTACTTTAGAGGGTAATAGTGATGCTAACATGAGGCATGACTTGTAGAACTTCTTGGAGAAATAGGTTACTGAACATAGTACCCATATGGATCTGGTTGCCTATAAGGGTATTACTGCCTTGGTAGTGGCATTTCCCATGATTGTGGTTGGTGGCATTGTTGGTATTGCTCATATGGTTGTGGTGGAGCTCCACTTGGGTAATAAGCTTGTTTTTGCTAGTGGAACTGACTTAGATTACCTTGAGGATAAGACAATCGTCTGGGTGCTTGCCTACATGCTAGTTAAGGATTCAATGTGTACACCCTAGACTTTTGTAAGTGCAACACCATAGGGAAACACCCTTTTGGATGTTCGTATTGATAGATGTCACAACCAGGATCATCATTAGAGTCTATTTCCACAACTTCCTCTATAGTAGCAACTTTGCCCTTACCTCTCTAGTAGGCACATTCAACTTCTTTTCATCTCTTGCGTTCACGATCACTATTCTGTTCTTTAGATACTTTAGCAATCTTCATAGTAGTNTGATCACTATTCTGTTCTTTAGATACTTTAGCAATCTTCATAGTAGTTTAGAAATTCTCATCCAAAGAGTCCCATAATTTATCAACCTTTACCGAAACGTCATAAATAGATTTTTGAATAGGCAAGGTTTTCCTATTCACCACTTCATCAAGTGGTGACTCATCATAGAATCAAACCTCCCTTTTCCTGATGGATCCCTATTATACTCTTCTACACTTTCCCTTTTTCGCAACTCACCTTATTCTTTTTCTACTTGCTTGATAAGCCTTTAGATCTGATGAGCTCTTAATTCAGATAGTCTCCCTTGGGCATAAACCCTAAGAGTTCTTCTAGTTTCTACTCTAAGCCCATCTATGGTTTGGCGGAGCTACTTCCTTTGAGAATAACCATGACCAGGGCATTAGTGTAACAGTGAATAATATTTTCCCATGGCAACATCCAAGGGTTCATGTGTTCCTTATTTCCAACCTTGGATTTTCCTTCTCAGGTTGGACACTCTAGAGTATGTTTGGTATTTATCATTAAATAGTTCTAACATGGTACTCCACCGGCGAATGGATTCTAGCTCCAAGGATCGGTACCAACTTTCAACTTCCTTGATGAGTGTCCTGGGGAAAAGCTCGAGTGTCTACCAATCATTTTCAATGTTCGGTAAGGCATAGGCATCGTTGAAAGCTTGTAGATGTGTCTACAAATCAGAGTTATATCCCCCTTCAAATCTTGGAATATTATTCATGTCTAAGCACTTGATCCTACTATCTTTCACATGCCCGGTTGAAATCTTTACTGCCTCTGCAATGTTGAGCATGCTTTGAGTTGCCAATAGAGGTTCATCATCATCATTGCATTGATGACACCAATGATGGTTCCTGCCACCTCTACATTCTTGATGGCCTTGATGATCATTGTTTTCTTGTTGATCACCTTCATAACGATTATTTTGATGGTGGCTTTTATGAGAACCAGCAGATGAAGAGGAATGTTCAAAATTAGATAAAGAGGATGGAGAGGAAGATGGACCACCACTACCACCGTGGTGTCTACCACCATCTCTTTGCTCATTATGACCACCATCCTTAGATCCCTTTCCATTGTGACATTTACCCGAGTCCCTACCTTGACTATCACTTTTTCCTAAACTTGGTTTATGAATAGTGGATCGCAGGTTCAAGGTCACACCCTCATTACCAACAATAGGGGATGGAGAATCTTCATGTTGAGGACCTTCAAAGGAAGGATCCTCATCGTCATCTTAATCTCATAGGAACAAGGGATTAGTGAAATGTTTTCCCTTCATAGCCTCATGGTGCTTCTCTTGGTGTTGATCTCTCCTACATTGTGGTTCAGTGGGATGGTAGTCTCGAGTGTCATAACCATTCACAACATATTCCTTGTGAAGATCTAGAATGCCCAACTTCTTAAGAGTTTGAAATAGCATCATGGGCATAGATCAATTAGGGGGAAAGATAATGTTGCCCTCCATGTCACGCCATCGCAGTTGCTCATCTTGATATAGGATGAATGTGAAGTTTAGTACATACTCATCTGGATGAGTATATACTACTTTGCACTCCTGTGGGACCAGTAGTTTGACATCTTCATGCTTTTGAGGAGAAGAAGAAATTTTGCAAAACAAATAAAGTTATTAATGTGCTTTTGTAAGTGAATATTGTTTCGAGAGTGATGTTGACCTTGGGTTTGTCCAAGGATATTAATAATGTTCACTAATCCTAGATAGCGCACATTTCAACAAACAAAGTCCCCAGCAACAATGCCAATGATGAGCGATGAGGTACCCCTACACCCAAGCATACAAATCACAAAGCATTCATGCGCAACCCGGTTGAATTCTGTGAACTTTATAGTTTGCAGTGCACTACTCTTCTAGGTAGTGAACCTTACCCTAAGGTCATTTGTTGTCTTCCTAATTACACTTGCGAAGTACAAATGTATGGTTAAGTGAAATCAAGACATCTAATTTTAATCATTTTATATTTTATGTTCTTTGGTGTTTTGAAGAGAGAGATAAAGTAATTTAATGAATAATCTAAATTAACTAACTGATCTCTAATTGGTCCTAACATAAGCATTTGGTCCCACTTTTCGTACACATCCTGAACCCATGTATCCAGTGTTGGGTTACCAAGCACTATGCTACTGGGCGTACCAAGCAATAACTTTGTTGGGATTATCAAGTGAATACATGTTACATTCGAAGTGGTCATACTTATGTAATTAATCTATCGAGCTTATCTTGCTTAATTACCTCACTAGCTTAATTATTGGAAAACATTGAATAAATAATTGAAATATTAAATGCATGAATAAATATCTAAACTATCCAAAATGTTGCAAGGTTTATCAAAAGGCTCATCTTTATTGCCACACACACTATCGTACTCAGGTACAACAATGCTTGAATAAAGATCTATACACTCAATGACTCCTATTGCGGGCACTCGAAAGAAATATTCTAACTTTCAAATGTAAAAATTGCAAGAGTTCGGCTACTATTCTCAATCTCATGCCATAAATGCAGCTAGTGAGCACGTATTTGTAGGCCAGGACAAACCCTTGCATCGATGGGGCTACATCGACCCAATAGATTGTGTTGACGGGGCCTAGTCAACGGGGCCCAATCAACTCAGCAAACTACGTAAACAAGGCCCAGTTGACGTAACAAACCGTATTTCATCAAGGGTGTTGGTACTAGTATTCCAACCAATACCTTTGGGGTGCAAATTGTGTAAGCAAACTATGGATTCAAACTAATACCTCAAAGTGCAAAGCATGTGACTTAACCAGTTAAGTGCATTTCACATGTTATGGAATCACATTTAAAATCTTAGAGTCAATGAAGAAGTACAAAAAATGACTTTGCCACTTAATTTTCCTTCATTGCATTTATACTTCTTAGTCCCAACTAATGAATAGTTGTTGTCTTGGTTAGGTTACCCAAAGACAAAAATGCATCCATGTTTACATTGTCACACTAAAGTGAAATGCAAAGACAAGAAGAAAAGATTTTGAAAAGTTTACTCCATATTTGGTAGAGATGCTTATCTCTTGAATACTAGTTGAAGACAAGGATACTTTAATTATTGGAGACTAGTTTGACAGAGTGCCTTGGGATATGGGTATAGATACATGTTTATTGGTAGTTTGGCACATTCAAGAAAAGCTCATAGTTATTTGTCCTATAAATCCTCTAATGGTATAACATATTCTACAAAACCCTCTTCCATCTCATCATAATAGTTTCTTTCTTAGTGCCAAAAAGTGATAATGTGCTAACCTTCTTGACCTTGAGAGTGCAACTTCCTCTTCACAAGTTTTCTATTTGCTCATAGGCGGGTTAAGCTACTAGGAAACAAGGATTTAATCTATGTTTTATATGCTCACAACTTTTGTACCTACATGAATACTTGGGCATAAATCAATACCTAGGTTGGCTTCGACTGTAACGCTCCAATTAGAGGGGAAGAAAGGAATAATCGAGAAACACTAGCTATTCAAATGTGTTATATGAAGAGCATACTTTGCATTGAAAGGGTCTAAGCTCTTGCTTTGGTACTGTGGGGAAGTCTCAATGTGAAAAGTACCCAATGTAAAGGCACATAAGCCTTATAGTGAGGGCAACTTCTTATTCACCCACTTATTAATATCGGGACACAATGGCTCATAAGCCCACATGTTATCAAAGTAAAATTGCATTAAGAAAAATACATAAAATGGCAATCTAAGCGTCCTTTAAAGGATGGTAAAGTAGAAAGTCGTCACAACGTGTTATTACTCATGGGCCTACATGTGAATGACACCGTAGGGGCATTTCATAAGGTTTACCCATGTATTAATACAGGCATTCAAGGTTTCTACTACTAGGCCCACGTGTTAAACTTCTGTCACTTCCACGAAGACATTCACAAGTGGCTACGCAGTATTCATAACTGGCCCGACCTGACAGTTCTGGTCATCCACGGCAACATTGTTGCAGCATAGTGAAGACTTTGAAAAGTTTACTGCATATTTGGTTGTTCTCGTCTCGTCATCCACGGCTCTTATCGGGAAGACGTTTCTTCGATAAGAACCTCAACCTAAAACTTGTCATGATAATTTTCTTACCTGATTTCCATCCACATTCAGCCATGGTTTGGGCTTTACACTTGCTTATCCTTTGCTCTGTGTTTGCATAGTTTACTGCAGCGACGAGTCATGGAGGCAGTGGCGAGTGCCTAGAAAGTGAGAGACTGAATCTTCTACAATTCAAACAAGCCCTGGAATCCATGGATGATACATATCAAACAGTGCCATTATGGAATGATGAGTCCAACCCAAATTGCTGCAAATGGAAAGGAGTTCTATGCAATAACGTCACCAATCATGTTGTTGCTCTCTCCCTCAGCGATTCTGGTCTTCTCGGAAACAGCAGTGTTCCACCTTGGCAGGTTTTATCAGCAATTTCCAAGCTTCGCATGCTCCACTCACTCGATCTCAGTGGCAACGATCAACTCAATATCTCAATTCCTGCAGAGATCGGCGCCCTTCACGATCTGTTACTTTTCAATTTGTCCAGAATTTCGCTGTACTCCGGTGTTATTCCGCTGCAATTAGTGAATCTTTCCAGTTCGAAAGCATTGGATCTTTCTGCTAGTGCTGGCTACATCATGTTCCCCAGTAAGGCTCTGGCATCTTATCGAGTCTGGAAGACCTAAGATTGAATTACTTATCTCTGGGTATAAGCATCGATTGGGCGAACTCCCTATGCAAACTGCACAGGCTTAAATTTCTCAGCATGCTTTCGTCTCGTGTCCAAGTACCACTGCCTGATTGCTTCAAAAATCTTACATCTCTCGCTCATCTCAATTTGGATTTCAATGACTTCTTTGGTACTCCAATTTTCAATATCATTTCAAATCTCAGCTCTCTCGTTTACCTCTCAGCTGCAGATGCCAACGTATCTGATTTCATTCCCACTGATCCCGGCCCTGTATTTCCTCTTTACATGTCCTACGTGGATCTCAAAAACAATCATCTTCGAGGTAGGTTTCCAAGGTCATCACTATGCTTTCTGACTTCTTTGGAATATATGGATCCGTCCAAAAATGCATTGCAAGGTATCATTCCCTCTTGTATAGGAAATCTCACCAAACTCAATACCATGATTTTCCACAATAATCAATTTGAGGGATCATTTCTAGCTCTATTTCCGTGCTTAAAAGTTTAATACATGTGGATTTGTCTTCAAATCTTTTAAATGGAACATTTTCCCTTTCACTTAAAAATTAAGGCCTAAGAGGATTAAGTCTTTCCGGTAATTTACTGACAGTCAATCCCAGCAAAAGTTGGTCATCTTTGATGCGATTAGAATACCTGTATTTGAACTCTTGCAACATGGAGGGGTTTTGCTTCTTTTGTCATTCATCATCTTTCTTTAATTGCTCTTGCAGTATCAGACAACCATCTCGTTGGTGATGTCCCATCTTGGATATGGAAATTCGAGAATCTAGAAGAATTAGATTTATCTTTTAACAACTTTACCGGGCCCATCCCTTCAGATATTAGAAGTCCAAAAAGATTGAAGTTTCTGGATCTAACCAAAAACAAGTTTCATGGTTTGCTTCCTATTTACTTTCCTTTTTCAATATCTGAAATCATTTTGTTTCATAATCTATTCAATGGGTCTCTTTCATTCTTGGGACGTCTTTCTAATAAGACGTCTGTTCGGGGTTTTCTAAACATAAATGTGGCAGGCAATAATATTCGTGGATTTGTCCCATGGGCTGATATAGAAATGCTGAATCCAAAAATCTTGGATTTAAGATGCAATAATTTGCAGGGAGAGCTAACTCCTTTGGAGAAATTAAATTCTTGGGGAACAAGATTACTTCTCAGTGTCCTGATCCTTAACAGTAACCATTTCAGAGGTGCAATTCCGAATCTTCAAAATTTTTCAAATTTACAGATACTGGATCTGGGAAAGAACAACCTACATGGACCTGTTCCAAAGTGGGTGGGAAAACTAAGGGACCTAAGGGTATTAATTTTGAGCTCAAACAATTTGGAAGGGCAAGTACCTCACGAGTTGTTTATGCTGGAGAAACTTCAAATACTAGACATTTCATCTATTAAATTAGCAGGCTCTCTGCCTACCAGCTTTGGCAAGTTAAAAGCAATGGCTTTTCAAGGCTTTCACACTGATCAGCTTGAAGAATTTCATTTTGGTTCTGCTTACTTTGGTGTTCTAGATTATTATTATGATTTGAATGTGACATCAGAGGTGGAAATGAACAACAAAGGAATCATTTATGCATACAATCAAAATGGTATAGCTCTCATGAAAGGCATAGATAATTCAAACAATCAGCTCACTGGTGGTATTCAGGATGAAATAGGATTGCTCAAAGGATTGATAATATTGAATATGTCATATAACCACTTCAGCGGGAAGATTCCAAAGTCTTTGGCTCTTATATCGCAGTTGGAATCTCTGGATCTTTCAAACAATTATGTTAGTGGAGAAATTCCTCTGGAGTTGGCAAGTCTGTCCATGCTGGGTGATCTGAATCTTTCTCACAAAAACCTTACTGGAAAAATCCCAAATCAAGGCCAGCTCACAACATTTTCAGCTTCTTCTTTCACTGGTAACCCAGGTTTGTGTGGATTTCAGATTGGTAAAGCGTGCCCTCAGCAAAACAAGTCTACCAGTGTTAATATGAAAACAATTCATTCTCGACATGATCTGCATTTCCTATTGTTCTGGCTAGCATGTGGATTTAGTTTTGGGTTTGGATTTGCAGCTGTGATCATTGTCATGTCATTTACTACATTTGGAAAAAAGTGTTTTGCAATATTTGATAGCATTATCTACTCCATGCACTTCTACATTCTTGTCATGTTAGCCAGGATCCAGGCTAAGCTCTAATTCAGTATGTTCCGTCTCTTTTTTTTCTGAATGTCATATATGTATTGGGCAACAGTTGCTGCAAATATATGTAAGCAGATTTACAAAATGTTGCCTATATTTCTTAATAAGAATTCCCGTTTTTGCTCTGAAAATCAGATATTTTTGTGCCAACAGTATGTAATAAGCAGGTAACGACAATACTATGAAATGCTTTTAAATATCATTTTTGATATGTTATTCAAGACCTTTCATCAGAACGCATTCTGCTTTCATCCACCTCCATTTCCATGTTTACAAGCTCAACAAATGTAAATCTGCCTTCAAATCTTTTGAACCAAGCCTTTCTCCTGTTTTTTTATGCACCAAAAAACTGTCTCAAAATTTACTTAAAGCACGTTCTAGCAAATGTTGGTTGTCCTCAATGCAATTAGGAGTCATGCTTATGCATTATGAAGGTGTTAACTTAGGGGTAGAATTTTGACATGGAAATCCCAAGTCACTACTACCGCGAGGGTTCTTTAAATGTTCTTTAATTATTCGATAACATTCTTAGTTGGAACTTCTTCCATGTTTTATATATGAAAATTTCATCATCTAGACTTGTTAGAGTTGCCATCTAAGGAGTTTATGTGAGTAAATTGAAGAAAACTACTATTGACATAAGCTCAAATATTGTTATCTCATTAGTTACAAGTCCTATCTTTTTGTAATTGTGTTACATCAGTTATGTTGTGATATATTACAGTGTTGAATATTTAATTGTAAATATCTACAATGTTGTCAATGTAAACTATTGTTCATCTCTAGTCATTTTATTGTTATTAATGTCTAGTTTACATTTAGCTAACATTACTTGTAGATATCCATTTGATAAAGCATTAAGTGGCAATTTACATGACAATTGTAAGCCGTAGATCTAGGTTGGGGGGGGGGTGTTGTTGTGCTAACTACCCTATGTCAATGGGCACTAATGCATCCACCTATAGGTGTAGTTCACCTAATTTTGTTGCGTGAACAATCAAGATTAGTTGACATTGCATTGATGAGCATTCATTGATGCCTAGGTGTCGATGAACCCTCTTTGTTTCTACATGAAAACTATAAATACCTAGGATGAGTTTTTTCATACAATGAATTTGTACTTAGACATTTTTTCGAGCTTTTAGCATCTAATTATGTATAAAGATCTTCCTCCTTTAGGTAAGTTGATTTCCTTTCTTATTTTGTGTGTTTTGAGTCATCACTTTCATAAGTGGAGCTAGACTCTATCAAAGTGCTACCATGCTTTCATAGCCTAGAATCATTTGGTCAATGTGGAGTTCAATGTTTGTGTGTTGAATAAAGCTTATGGTTTTCTCTCATTCTACCATTGATGCCTTAAACATTAAAATACCAAAACTAATGATAAAACATTATAATCATATAAATATATATTTATTTAATCCTTGTCTTCATGCATGGTGTTGGACAATGAAGGTTGTAACCAAGAGCTACTTTTATTGCATTTCACATGTGGTGTTGCATATGTCCCCACGAGGTATCACAAAAAGAGCATTGCGCTCGTCCCAAGAGAGATTGCAATGTGTGTGTGTGTGTGTTTATTATTGTTTTGCTTCTTATAATTCCAAACTCCATAAAAATCATAAAACATAAAATCATAAATATTTCTCTCTATCTCTCTCATCATGGTAATATAGGTTTTATTAGTAGCATATGTATTATAATATCTTTTATATTTCTTACATGCAACGACATACACTGGTATTCTTGACAATCCACTCAACATCATTTTTGAAGCTAATGATAGGATCGTGGTTGAATGATATATCCCCTTGATCCAAAACTGGAAGGACCCCTATCACTATCCCACACTATAAATATGTGTTAGCGACTGTTTGGGACGCGACCGCCAACGAGTGTCCTCGAACAGAATTTAGGTGCTTGCTGGTCTCTGGCAACACCAAGGCCCCGATACCTCCAAATAGACTTAGTAGTTAATGTGAGTATGTGTGTGTGTGCTGCTGTGGTGTGCGGTTGTGAAAAATGAAACGATTGTGTTGTGTGTAAACTACAAATGACTTATCTTAAAGAGATTCAGCCAACTTTGCCAAGTACTGTGAGTTGTTGAGAGTTCCTATTTCGTTCAATTGCCTAGTCTATGCGGTCCTTATAATACCTACTTGTAACAAATAAAATTTTGTAAAAACATTTGAGCACAACTCTACGAATCTACTTCTAATTTTCCCCAGAGAAAGAGATAGTTCCACAAGAAAACTAGAAATAGAGCAAGATTCAATGGAAATAGATAGAAAAGAAAGTAGATTTGCATGGACCTCAAATATTTAAATAAGGTAAAATGAGATGAGTAAACACTTCGCAATAAAGCTATCCCAAATTTAATAACTATGAATTGTTCAAACTTTCAAGGCTCAAATAAGCAATTTCTTCAAGACAATCCTACTATGCTACCAAAAAATTGCTGTGTAAAGTACCATGTACGAGACTCCATTTTGGCTAGATAATGGATGTCAACAATTGCATTCAATAGAACCTTCAAAAGACTAGACAATTTCTGATTGAAATACCACGGAGATTCACTTTAAAGATAAAAAGAAGCTATTCTGGTCCCATCAAAGTACCAAAGATTTTCTGAACCCTCTTAACTATCGAATCGTTCAACGGCATGACTACAAGTAGAGGCTCTCTTACAATGATCTCAATAGCAGTTCTTATACGTTGCACAATAACCAAATTTACTACTAAAATGCTCTTAAGGCTTTTAAACACAAGCGCTTCTATGGCAAAATTTTAACAGAAATTTCTATCGGGCAACAAGAACAATAAGAGCAATCTAAAAATCCCAAAATTATTTGCCAAGGATGATACTATCTAAACCACTAGCTAAACAATTTAAACAAAAAAAATAAAAAAAATAAAACATAACTCACAGGACTATGACAAAGAGGCTGAAATCTTTTCTTTAGCAAATCATCTTACAAGCAATCTTTCACACTTTCTTTTTACAAATGCTCTTTTCCCAAAGACTCAAAGTGTGTCTCCAAGTGAGAGCCCAAATACTAGCTAGTAGCCTTCCCAAAGTGTGATGTATCAAGTGTCTTCTCAAAAGTATGATATCTTGGCCTCCCCTATGAGACCCCAATGTTTTCTCTTTTATAGGGTTCAAAGGTGGTTACATACTTAAAATATCTTAGCTAACTTCTCTCCCAAGTAAAGAAGTTACAACTTACCCATGTAGTTAGGAGATATTTTTCACCAATTTAATTGGGAAGTTATGTAGTTAGGAAGTTGTACATAAAGTTAGGAGGAATTTATGCTAACACTAATATTTGTAAATATCACAAATATAATATTACAAATATTTTAACATTAATATTACAAATATTTTATGGGTAGTAACTTATATAATAATGTTTGAAAAATAATGTTTTGAAGCCTTGGCATAATTAAATTAAAAGGTAAGTCTATAACCAGGGCTTCACACTATTAGCGTATGTGACATTGTGACATTGCTAAATTAATCACCAGACCATTTAAAATTTTATTTTTGATGAACTACAACTCTGATTTACTGGCATCAGCCCAAAATATCTCTTAACACCTGTCTTAGTGTGCCTTTGTGTCTTTGTTGCCGCGTTCAATGGACTGGTATGTGATATCGAATGCATCGGCGTCGGGCATGGTTGCTATTTTGGATTGCAGGTTCCAAGAGCAAATGACATTTGTGATTACCACCTGAAAAAATTTGAAATGTGTTCCTTGGGAAAGCCTAGGCCTATTTGGCGAGGTCGCAGCTGGAGAATCCCTGCAACAAAGTATTGTAAATCACGACGGTGGTTGGATTTGCGGTGGATTATTTTCTAGAAAACGTTCTGAGCCATGGAAGGCTTCTTTTTGAGACACCGGTCACAGGAAAGGGTAAGGTAAGTTGCAAAACGACCCTGCAACTGCCAGAATATCCTCTATGCAGTGTGCACCTTGTGGGCCTTACAGAGAATGTCCGTGATGGCGTTGAAGGTGTGCAGATCCGAAACAGAAACCCAAAACTGAAGATGTCGTTGCTTGAATTAAAAGAACTATCGCCGTGAAGCTATGATGAGCGGCAACAACCTTAGGGGCTCCTCCTATTGTGGGAAAGTTTTACGACGAGGGTTTGGGTCTTTGCGCTGACCGGAATCCATGCTATTTCTTCTAGCGAGTTGAGAAGGTGCAGCACCGCGGGACTGTTGTTTCAGAGAAATTTTATGGCTTTTTCCACTTGTTAACGAGCCTATTCTGCATCACTTCGTTTTTGCTTCCTCTGCTTTTTGTTGCAGATCTGAAACCTGTCGCAGTTTTGAGTGTCTGAATCGGGGTTGCAATTCGAATACGTTTCCAACGGAGAAAATTTAGAATGCAGGCTTGCATCGTTATTGATTTACGAAATGATCTCTGTGTACTACTCTAGTTTCGATGTTTTCACTTCTTTAGAGATTGCAACTCGTATCTTTCTCCATTTCCTTGACTCTCACCCTTTGTATCCTTTGAAGCTCTGCCTTAACAAACCAACATTTCTCCATATCAAAAATTTTTGCTGTTTATTCTTTCAAACCTTATCACCACCTCTTTGAAAGACTAAAAAGGTGCTGCGATAGTATATCCCCTTTTTTTTTTAAAAAAAAATATATTTTTTGACTATTGTATGTAGCAATTGATTTAACATGATTATTCCTAGTATTCTTTGTTTTCCACACCAATATGCCATTTTGGGCCACCCCTAGATTCCATATCAATGATATGAAATAACACATTCACATTCTCCCACTCTTACAATAATGTTCAAGATGAGTCTTACTGTTCCATGAAATGGCCAAATGTGCCAACAATATGATTACAAGGAGGTCTTGAATGTAGTATGTTTTGGTTTCATCTTGATGCTATTTGCTTTCTCATTCTATTTTGTCCATTATGCTTGTGTAACTCTCTCTAAGATAATAAAGATCCAGGAGCCTATTTCTTTCTAGGATTTTTCTAGTTTTTCTGCAGGATATATTCTTGTATTTTTATTGTAATTCTTTTTTCCTGCTACCACAAATGTTCTAAGCCTCATAGTTTATGGGGTACGTTCCTTCCAATATGGAAAGTTCAAAAAGAGAAAAACCCATGGGTACTATAATACCCCTATTAATTATATATAAGATATCCTATAAATAACTAATAGAGATGCTATGAAATCCCAAGGATTTGGATTTAACCTTGATTTACTAACTCAAAAGAAAGTATCAAAATAGACAAATTATTAATTAAAAAAAATAGTAATATAGGAGGGCAATATAATGTAGTAAAATTTCAGATTCCTTGCATACGTAATTAAATAAAATTTAAAAAGAGAAAAATAAAGATTTGTGTAGCCACAAAAGGGATGTTGTCTAAAAATTCTGCTAGTTGCATCATAATATAGTGTGTAAATCAACAATCCCAAAGATACATGTTTCATCTTAATTCGACATCTAGAAAAAGTTATTTGTATTTTAAGTTTACTAAATTAAATAATAAAATATTAATATATAATAAATAATATTAAAAGTACACATTGAAACGAAAATTCATATCTATTATACTTTATTTTTTATTTACAAAAATATGTACAGCTTGAATATCCAAGAAGTGTATAAGGTTTCTATTTTATAAAATACAAAATATAGAGAAATTATTTTTCAAGTTGAGAAGGTCCATTTTGTACAAAATTGATCCATCTTTTATCCCATGTTCCTCTTTTCATGACTTCCTCATTACTCTAGGCTCTCTGCATCAAAAATGCAGGAGGATTTAAGAAAGGTTATTTTATTTCCCTCTTCATGGAGCATAAATTTTATGTGCTAAAGTCTTAGGTTACAAGCTAGATAGAGGTTTTTAATAAAATATTCAAAAATGTTTCAAGATCTAGAAATGCCACAAATTTTTCAAAAATCTAAATAAAATTAGAAAATTCAAAGAATACATATTTTAATTATTTAGTATTTGAAGATATCATAAATTGTTTAACAAAAATCCAAAGAACATATATCATATTGAGACAACTTTGAAGGCTAGGTCATGCTTATCCTCATTGCCAAAGGCATTTAAAAGATTTGTAGCTCCCACTAATAATTGAGCAAAATCAACCTCATAAATATTATTATTTTATTCCAAATGTCCAAAAGGTGCCCAAAAGTGGCCAAAAAATTCATACAAAGCTCAAATTCCACAAAATTCTTGCAAAATCATGTTTATGTCATGAGAAAATTCCAAACATTCATAAAACATCCAAGGACAAGTTAGACATAATTTCTACAATTTTGAAAACTCACCAAAAGATAGAAAATGGTATGAATAGGATTAAAATATTATTTTGTCAAAAAAAAATCCAAATTTACAAAAAACTGGCCAAATCTTAGCATATTAATTAAAATCTTAGATGAAACATAGAAAAGTAGGAAGAAAAGAGGAGAGATAGAGAATCCATAGCAATATGGGATAGCCATGTGAAAGGAAAATAAAATAAACTTTCTTACTTGTATTAGTAGGGCTTCTAGGATTTTCTTGTGTCTTCCTTTCCACCTAATGCTCTTAGTTGGTTTTTNTCTTACTTGTATTAGTAGGGGTTCTAGGATTTTCTTGTGTCTTCCTTTCCACCTAATGCTCTTAGTTGGTTTTTATTTTGCTTAGCCTATCATGCTTGAAACCCTTCTTCAAACTACGATGAGATGTATCTAGGACCATTGCCTATTTATAAAGGGAAAAATGAAAGAAATCAGGCTCAAATTAGCTTCAAAATAAAGAAGAAAGGGGAAAAAAACATTTTGGAAAAAGCACGATGGAACATTGTTTTGCAAAAATGGTAGTTGAAAAAGAAAACATGGAAAACTAGTGGTAGGAAACAAGTGAGGGGTGAGATGATGGAAAGAAAACACAAAGCAAAAAAAAATGTATATGCTTTATACTTTTTTTAAATATAAGCTTTTAAGCTTATATGTCCTTTTTGTAAAGGTGTTATGCAAGTAAATGTGCTTTATCATGGTGTTGACTATATAAACTTATTATTATTATTTCAAAACTATTTTCATAAGTTCTTTTCCCATTTTACTCTCTCCAGTAATACCCTAAACATTCTACCTATCATAACATGTACATCGAGACTCCAAATTAAATTTTGTTTGGACCTACAAGATTTTCATCAACTACTTTACCTAATGGTAGGTTGAAATCTTACCTAAGCTTTACTTATCATATTCTCTTAGTTTAAATACCGAAGATTTTACAATATTTTAACAAACTAGAAAATGTGATATCTTGAGAATTGCAACTTCGATTGTAATGAACCAAGTGTCAAAATCTACATTTTCAAACATCTTCAACACATTAGTAGGTTAAATTTTGGGTAGGAAATTGATGAATCATGGTTTTCCAAGCCCCGATATTGGGTACACGATATCGCAGTCTGCATACAATATTGTATATGCGATATCGTGATTCCTGTGTTAGCTTATAAATCCAGCACTTAGGCACATAGTTGAATCCAGTGCTTAGGCACATAGTTGATAGTTTTGGCATGGGGGGGCGTGGGAGAGGTGGAGGGGATTTAAGTTCTTTTCTTTCTAGTTCTTTTAGCAATTTAGTTTTTAGTTTTCATTTTCTTTCTTTCAAGCTAGTTATTCCTAGTGCATGCATGCAGTGTGACATTTGTAATTGCATGACACCTTTGTTCGAGTGTGATGTACTTGGACATGTGCATGATTGACAATAAAGGTTGAGATTACTTTCATCATTGCAGCATTCACTTAGATTAATTTTTGTTGTTTTAATTATTTAATGCCTTCTTTAGTTAACAGTTTGATTTATTGTTATTTACTTTTTCTGTTATTAAGTGGAATGTGTACGCCTTAATCATGAGCATTTAAGTGCAAATACTTGGCATGCCTAGTAGTAATTCCACAAAGTTGAGGACATGTACAGACAACTAAGGATGGATACCATCGCCATAGGCTAATTTAGGTTTTTCTTCCATTATTAATTTAATCAATTTATCTTTTCTATTATTAGGAGTAACATAGAATTAGGACAACATCATATGCCTCACCTTGGACTAAACCATACATGACAAGGCTACTACTAGTCCAGGTGGGAGGACAACGAACTATGATCAACATATAACTGTTTAGGTATCACAACTAGTCCATCCACGGAGTTTGATTGGATCGTGCATACACACTCGTATTTGTATGGTTGAGCGTAGGGGTACCTCATTGCTCATCATTGGTGCCATTTCCGGGGATGGTGCTAGTTATCTAAATTAGTTATATTATGCAAGATCATTGTTAAATGATATTAACGATATATCTTTCAAGAAAAATTCAAACACACACCACAAATCGACAACAATGTCTCACTCACATGGAAGTGATTATGAACCGTATAGCACACCTATTCATTGGAGAACTAATGAAATATACAATGAAGAAGATTGGAGTGATCCACCTTATGAAGGGATTTTTCATGACCATGGCCATGCTAATGACACTCAAAGACTACATTCACCTAAGGCAGACAATCTTAAAGAAGATGATGTTGGCCCTAAACTAGGGAAGGCCTCAAGGCCTAAGAACTCCTCAGTACTTAGAAACGATAAACCAAGGGACCTTGAGGAACATTATAGAAGCCATGGCTATCCTACTAGTTCCTCCTTTTCATCTTCCACCTCAACTTCAACATCTATTTTTGATGAAGGTGAACATAGTTATAGAGATAGAGCCCCACAAAAGAGTAAGAATAAAAGCAAAAATCAAACCCACAGACACACTCAAGGTCATCAACATGAACACAAGCCCCATTGTCACCATTGATCAAATAGAGATTTTAATCACAACTTGTTTGATGATGATAAACCCTTATTAGTCCCTAAAAGTCTAATGCACATCATAGAGGCTGTTAAGATATCTCACAGGCATCACAAGAAGAGTTGATTACCTAAGCTCAACCTAAATAATATTCCAAAATTTTTAGGAGGCTATGATTCAAATCTGCAACATCATTTACAAGCCTTTTATGATGTTTGTGAGCTCAGCAATGTGGATAATAAATGGAAAAATCTTAAGCTCTTTCCTAGGACACTAATCAATAAATTCGAAGTGTGGTATAGATCATTGGAACCAAATTCAATTAGAGGATGGTCAACCATGTTAGAACTTTTCAATTAAAGATACTAGACCTATGCGCAAGTGTCTACCTTGAGGAGACAAATCCAAAAATGGAAACAAGAACAATAGGAGCCCTTGGACATGGCCTTAGATAGATACCATGCCTTACTAGATAAATGTCTAGGTCATAGGTTCTCTGAGAAAGAGTAAATACTTCACATTATAGATGGGCTTAGTAATGAAACAACGGTGAACCTTGTAAAGTATGCCTGAGGACAACTATATAAGCTCTAAGCCCACTAGGTCAAAGAACTAAGAGTCTAGTGAAAGAAGAGAGAGAATTATCTAAATGGAAGAATGTTAATGCATTTGAGCGAGACCCAACTCTAGAAACAACAAAGGTCCAAAACTACAAGGAAGAGGAAGCAATCAATTTTGAAAGGGTGATATAGTTCCAACCTTTGCCAATATAGAAATCAATAGATGAAATTGAGGCAAAGCATAATAAGATGACTGTATGGGCAAATGAACAAAGTGTGAACTTAGAGGACACTGTTGGGAAGAGGGTCATCCAAAATAAACTTGGCAATCGAAACAAACAAAGGGCACAAAAATTAGAAATAGTTAAGAACATTGTTTGGCAATCAAGGAGAATGGCTAAGGGTCATGAGGCTAAAGGCTCAACTACAGATAATGAGGATAGATGTGGTGTATGTTTATATGACCATCCAAAGGGCCATTACCTAGTCTTTTCACATCTATATGAGCATTGGACAGGGAAGCTGCATCCAAAATTCATACAAAGGTATTAGTTTAGACGGATCCTTATTCCACAAGGTAATTATGGACAACCCCATAACCCATTTTACTATGTTGAGGGGAGCTATTACTAGCCTCAACACTTTGCTCCATCATAGTGAAAAAACTCATAAACGTGGGGGAGGCCACCATCTAGCTAGCCACATCCTCCCTATCTACCAAAACCAAATGCCTACTATGTTCAACATCTTGTTTCTCCAACCAGTTCTGAATCCTCTACCTCCAATCACCATTATCACTTTCTCGAATACCATCGACCTGTGTCTTCTCCTGAGGGATCACCATCTCATACTTCTCACACTTCTCCTCACCCTTGGTATTCGCATCCTTCACCTCCTTCTACACCACCATCAAATGTATCAGATGGTTTTTCATCACCATGCCAACCAACGAATGTAACTTGTGCTACTGCTATTAATGAAATTAGGTTCCCTACTCAATGTTATATGCATCCCTTCTTTAGGCATGACCATAGGAAGAAGAATCATGCTTCCAAACCTACTCCACCCTCTAAACTAGCCCAAGGTCAACCTAGTTCCACACCTTCCTTAACTCCATCAATAGCCCCTGTTACTATACCTAGGCCTCCACCTCACACTCCAACATCCACATGATCTAGTGAATTTACCAATGTGAAGGGACACATAGATCTATGCATATTGACATATAGTCAAGGGTGCCATAATGGGCCATATTTCCCTCATAATGTACACACACCATCTAACCTGCCCCACTATTCTTTCTATAATCAAGTGTGTGACCAAGGATTTCTCTACCTAGCCACCATACCACCAATAGATACCCAAGGGCTAGGGCATGAAGGGTTCCTAACATTTCATACATGCATGGATCCTATTCATCCACTTATTAATCCTAGCCATGACTAAATGTTTAGTTGTGGGGGTCATCCCCCATTCTAATTTCTAGGATTTTTAAGTGTTATTTTATCTTTTTGTTTTACGATTTTTTGTCATTTCTCTATTTCTTTTACTTTTTCTAATTGTCGCTTTCATTTTTCCATTGTAATCTTGACAATGAATAAGTTGATCATGTTGCCCATTAAGGTGAGGTTTTTCTCTAAGTTGCCTAGTCATAAGGGATTGATTATTTGGACATTGAGACCCTAAAATCCATCCACCTATATCATTAATAAGAGGTTCGTGCTTTGGTCACAATGGTAATCTTTTTCATCATCCAACTATAAATAGTTTGATAATCATTATGCCTAGAGAGATGAGTGAAGGACTAAGGTGGAATGACAAGGGTGTGCAATAAAGGGGATTCATAGATTCTCTTTGGCTACTTTTGTATGTTTTATCATGTTTCCGAGGTTATAACTATATCCTTGTAGATCTAACAAAAAATGGAAGTAAGAGCAACTCAAAATGGCACTAAATAAGCTTCTATGGGTTCCACTCGAAAGACATGTACCCATGCCTGAAGGTAGGTGACTTCATAGAGCCATAATAAATAAATAAATTAAAATAAATAATAAAAATAAAAAAAGTGTACCACTATGACACTCCTCCCTTGCTCCTCCCTTGAACAAAGCACCAAGTGATGTTACTCCTTGCAACTCTAGTAGACTTATGGTTGTTTGTTAATGGGATGAAGTGATGTTGTGCTATTGCAATGTGGTATGGACTTGGTCTAAAACTTGGAAAGCTAGACAAATGGTTATTTTAACTACTAATTACACACAAGATTCCATTGTGACCATCATTAGAAACCTCATGCCCCGATTTTTGTGATCCCTTCTACAGTACATCTCATCACGTTATCTGAATGCTCATAACTTGTGTTGGTGTAATGTAGAGTTATTATCTCAACTTTGTGGTTCTAACACGTGTGTTTTTTCATAGTTATACATTGCATTCAACTTCACTAGTGCCCACAGACATTAGAGGTGTGGTTTCACAAGGGCGTCATAGGCTAGAGCTTACTTTAGGGAGGACCCACTCATGTAACTTGTCCCTATTGCACACGACCACATTATTTTACACCCTCTAACTACTTACCTAAGTGAACAATCCTTTCCCTTATCATTTTAATCAGTTGTTCCTCAACAATTACTATACACCCTTCATCTTAGCCCCTTTTCAAAAATTTTAATATATGACTCCACCATGACATACTTCTGGTGCCTCAAAATTAATTTTCCAAATACCCCAGGCCTTCTAATTTAATCTCAAATCCTTCATTAAATATTGAAAATTCATTATTTCCACTTAGTCCCTGCATTTGGTGCATGTTGGTGGGGATATGATATTGCATACATGATATCGCGTCTTGCCTACTTATATACAGTTATGACCCCACCTACTTCAACATTTATTTCCTTCATTTGCCACTAGGGGAGTTGTTGAAATTTTTATTTGTGACTTAGAGCTTTACCTCTCCATCTTCCAAGCATAATATCTAACTCCTTAACATTTTGATTTCAATTTTGTTTGATCCTATTTGAACCCAGAGTGTTCCACTTAGTCGTGGGTGGGGGAGGAGGGGTTGTGTGTGGGTATTGCAGTAGGAAGTACGCATACTCATTTCGAAATTTTCTATCATTTGAAGGATATCATTGGGGTAAGAAATTCAATATTTACTAAAGAAACATTTTATGTTTAAATGCCAAGTTAATTTTCATCAATCACCTAGGCCACCCAAATTATTGTAAGTGCCACATGTAAAGAAATTGACAACACCCAACGATGTAAGATTAACAATAATACCTTTTAGAACCACTTCTCAAAAATATTTCTAACTCTAAAATCACAGTATGTAATTATGGACTATTAACTAAGGTAATGAGTAAGGTATGAGTTGATAAAAATCTCTCTACATAACCTTAGTAATAGTTGATCTTTGTGTGATTACAGATAGTCCCAAAAAAAGGAGATTAAGTAAGACCTTCGTAAGGAGTAGCTAAACACTCGAGAGGAGGTAGAGGCTAGGGACCTCATGTAGAACATGTAGAGAAAGAAGCACACTCATTCAGCATTCATCAGGAAACCCTTGTGATAGTGCAATCTAGCCATGTGGAAGGTGGAGAAGTTAGAGCCATAGAACTAGGGCAATGTCTCATGTTATCCCCAGAATGTCTCCAAACCATTCAGGAGAAGTCCACCTTCTCAGTCATGATTGTGGAGCTCAATTTTAGGCCTTTCACTGAGTTTTCCCTTGAACTAGTAAAGACTCAACTTAAGGCATCTCCATTGTGGCCCATTCTATTAGAAAGTGGTGAATAATATTTGGGTAAGAGATACCAATTTTGGCATGGAAAGGAAGAAGGCACCATTGCCACTGTAGGTGACATTCTCATTGATTTCTCTATAAGGGCCATTGTAGAGGTCTTGAATCTTCCAAATGAAGGACCAAAGGTTGCTCATCTATCCACTCACTCAAACATGGACATAAGAAAGTTATGGTTGAAACAAGCTTACAAAAAAGAAAATAAAACTCATGGAGAATTGACCTTGGAAGAGAGGATTTATGTCAAGATCAGAAATTATCACATTTTCCCCACCAAGGGCTTAAAACAAACTTTCTACTTATGCAACATGGGCTATTGCAATTTTTGATGGGAAAATTTAATGTAAATTTGCCCCATTTATATTTGATGGAAATACTAAGGCAATTCGAAGAAAGAAAGATAGGAAAGCTTGCCTTGCCTTTCCCTTGTCTCATCAGGAAGCTATGCAGAAGTGCTAGAATTTTGGGCTATATGAATGATGTTCTTAGAAAAGTCCAAAATGCTTCGTATGTGTGACTACTCAAATTGCCAATGCTAAGGAAAGACATTGGCGAGCAATCAAAGCAAGAAGAAGAGAAAATAGTTGGGCCCACTATGCCTCAAATGGTAGGGCCTAGCCAACAATAGGAAGTAGGGCCTAGCACACAACCCACAAGCCAACAAGTCCAACAATCACCACCATTGCAATAGGACTATCAACCATCCATTAGTCACCTCAAAACCATTGCTGAGATGGTTAGTTGGGGGAGTCATGATGCCAAGAATTTATTTAGGATCATTGATGATGTCATGAAGCCCATTATTATAGCTAACCCCATGAGTGGACACATTTCATTGATTTTAGAAAGAGAGTCCTAGTGGTCTCAATAGATCTCTGGAAATTCTGCATCCTTCCAAGTCAAATTAGAAACTAGTGAAGGTGCCATAGTTGTGGTCATGCAGCACTAGGATGTGGCAGGTGTAGTAGAGATGGTCATAGACCACATCAAAGAATCTTTTAATGTTCCTATTGCACCACTGGTAGATTTCATGTGAGCCTATGATGATCAAGTTTTGTCTAGTTCCTCGATGACTTCTACATAACATGAGGATGTTTTGGATCACTTGTTGCAAATAGGAAAAGTCATGAATTCCTTGTTTGACATCCCTCAAGATGTCACAATAGTACAATCATACCTCATTTCAACTCAAGGAAAATTGTTCATGGTTGAAGTTATAGCTGAGCATGTAGAAGCAAAGCTGCAAAGACTGTAAGAAAAGCGTGTCACCCTACAAGCTGAATGAAGGGATCCTTCCCAATTCATCGTAGCTGAACAATTGGATATTTTCAAAAATGGAAAACTAAATAAATTATTGGAAGAGAATAAAAAGGTGGCAAGGGAGAAAGAATAGGTAGATTAGAATGCTTCCAAGACACAAGCTTAAACATATGCACATGCTAAGGCTCTCAAGGCCCCACAAGAGAAGAATAAATAACTTGCTGCTGAAAATATTCGATTGATGGCAATTGAGAAATAGAAGAATGTTATTAAAGAAAGTTTTCATTAGATGCAAGAAAAATTAGTACAGATCAACCAAGATATGAATCGCTTGGCTAGGGAAAATTGAATTCTTTCCATGGAGGAGGTTCACACCATCCATCAAAAGACAACAATAGAAATTAGTGCATGGTAGAATGAGGCCAAGAAGCATGAGGAATTGAAAGGGCCATTTTGTGATCAAGTGGGGATGTACAAAGAAATAATAAAAAAGGATATCTGTACAGCTAAGACTCACATTAAATCTTTTAGTACTTAACACACTGACTGGTGAGCCATATTGGATACATATGCCTTTGTACACCAAGCGAAACTGAAAAGCTGGGGCCTGCAGATTTAAAACTTAATGGAGTACCTGGGGTTGGCAAATCTGTGATATGCCAACTTAGCCATGTTAATAGTAGGATGCCTAAGAAATGATCTTGAGAAATAAGTAGCTACCACTTACGCTATGTATGAGACAGAGTTTTTTGAACATAAGAAAATGTTGCAAAAATTAGAAGTTGCAAACTCTGAATTAGAAGTGGTCTAAGCAAGTTACCACAATGAAAGCGATGTAAAAAAAAATTTTCTTGATAACTAACAAATTACCATGGATTACAAGATAAAGCTAGAGCCTATGAGGAGGAACAACGGTAATTTGCTGTGTGGTATGTCAAAGCGAACCAAATGTTTCCACAGATACCATGTTTGTGGGAGGTGCTAGCTCCATCAAACATTGGGACATCAGCATGGACTATGCATGGTCCTTAGAAAGAAGAAGAGAAACTACAGGTGCTTCTCACATGTTAGCAATCTCAGAAGCCTATATTTCTAGACAAAAGAAAAGAACCAATAAAGGAGCCACCACCTTCGGGAACCACATGAGTTCCAACATTTTGTATTTTGTGTTTTGTGTCCAAGTTTTGTGTTTCCCATACTGTGGCATGGTTAGTCAGTAGTAGTCAATAATCCCATACCTGCATAATGTTTTGTATCTCACTGTATTAACCTAAGTACAAGTTTTTATTCAGTTTTGGGGGTATGATGAATTGCAATTTGCCAAGCCCTAATATTGGGTATGTGATATTGAGTACACGATATTGCAGCCTAGNTTCTTTCAAGCTAGTTATTCCTAGTGGATGCCCATAGTGTGATGTTTGTAATTGCATGACATCTTTCTTTGAGTGTGATGTACTTGGACATGTGCATGACCGACAATAAAGATTGAGATTACCTTCATCATTGCAGCATTCACTTAGATTACTTTTTGTTATTTTAATTATTTAATGTCTTCTTTAGTTAACAATTTGATTTGTTATTATTTACTTTTCCTATCATTAAGAGGAATGTGTACACCTTAATCATGAGCATTTAAGTGTGAATACTTGGCATGCCCAATAGTAATCCCATGAAGTCCAAGATGTGTATGGATGGTTAAGGATGGACACCATTGCCATAGGCTAATTTAGGCTTTGCTTCCATTATTAGTTTAATCAATTTATATTTTTTGTTATCAGGAGTAACATAAAATTAGGACAACATCATATGCCTTACCTTGGACTAAACCATACGTGGCAAAGCTACTACTAGTCTAGGTGGGAAGACAGCAAACTGCAATCAATGTATAACTATCTAGGTGCCACAACTAGTCCATCCACAGAGTTCGACTAGATTGTGCATACATGCTCGTAGTTATATGGTTGAGCGTAGGGTTACCTGGTTGCTCATCAGACATCATCCTAAGATAGTTTCTTAAGAAATCTAATTTATGTAATATTTAAATATAATTAAAAATGAACTCTAAATCTTAGTTTAATGAAAAAATGTAATAAGGGATATGGTCTATGTAGGGTTAGGGTCCATAATTGCTCCATGAACAGAGTATTATATAAGTGCATGGGAATAATAAAATAAAATGATGCATAACTAGATGTACATAATTAAGCATAAATATGCATAAAGAGGTAAACATGCATAGCTAAATACATGTAAATGCATGATAACCAACAAAGAAAAACTTCCTCGGGTAATTGGAATTCAACGTTTAATCATAAAATATAATGTAGGTCTATGAATAAACTCTAATAGTAGTAAAATTAAACATATAAAAATTTAACAAAACATTCTAGCAAGAAGATTGCACTCACTTATATAGGAGACTAGTAGCAACAACAACAATAATGATAGTAACATACTTGATAAAACCTTCTTGTAATAGGCCATGATATTGTATCTACAACATCGCAACTCTACATACATAATCATTGATGTGATGTAGAGGGTCCCAATCATCTCTATAAATACTAACACTTAGTTGAATCAACGAAACAACTTTCATTCTACTCTTAGAACAATTCTTACAGTTTGTTTTCATAACTTAAACTTAGTGATAGAGTGAATGTTTGTAGTGTGGTGTTAAATAGTTGTATAGAATCTTTGTTTGAGTATATTGTGCTTGGGCATAATTCATGGATGGAAATAAAGATTGAGATTGTTTCTCACCATTGCAGCATTACACTTAGTGTCTTTACTTTTACTTAGTCATTTTCCCTAGTTTAATTTTCACTTCTTTAATATGTTTACTTTAATATAGTTCTTTATACTTTTCAAGTACTTTACTTTTCTCATGTTCATTAGTAAGGTGAAATAAGTACGACTGGTTTTGAGCATTAAGTATAATCATTTGATAACCCAATAGTGGCTTCACTTGATTTGCTTAATAGTGAACTCACTTGGTAATCCCAGTAATGGTTACATGAGCCCAAGATGTATATGGCAAGTTATGAATGGATGTTCATCACCATAGGATAAAATAGATTTATAGTTCTATTAGAATTTAGATTTATATTTTATTCTCATCTTTCATTGTGAATATGCTTAGGATTAATTTGAGCCTACAACATCATAATATCGTACACATCACTACGAGTTAAACCATACCACTCATACTTCACTAACTCAACATGTGAAGACAACGATCATGAACCAACTATTAACCACTAGCATACTTAGATTGTCCATCCATGGATTATAATCTAGTTGTGTGTGTGTACTTGTGACTTATGTGGTAAAGTGTTGGGATACCCAGCTACTCATCATTGGCACCATTGTCAAAGATGTGTTAATTTTTGCTTAGTAGTTGATTTCATTGAATTCATTTTATTAAGAAGTATAAAGTTTATCTTTCACACTTGAATTAATTATTTTAACACACACACACACACCCCCACACACTTAGATCATCAAAAACATAATATGACTTCTACACTTAAGGAAAAGTTACCACCTACCAAAGAAACTCATAAGAGTCATGATAAAGGATATGATGAAGAGGATTGGAGTGTTCTCATGCAAACCAAAATTTCATATGCTCACATTGATCTATACTATCTTGATTTTAAATTTATCTTTCACTAGGATGACCAACTAAGGTGGAGAGATTTGTAGGGCAATGTTGTTTTTCCTCTTGAATGTTCTGAACTAGTAATGTTGCATGAGAAGGATACCATGTTACTAAACACATGACTATGTCATATCAAGCTACCTAAGCACAAATAAGAAGGGATGCTACCATGAAGATAAGACATGAGTGTAACAAAGGAAAGAAAGTACCTTACATAGTTGTCCTAGAAGAAATAAATGATGATACATTCATGATGAAAGAACTTCACCAAACTCATGAATCTCATTCATGGACATCGATCATCCATTTAGAGGAACTTGTCAAAATGCAATTGCATTTAGCCTTTGTGGAAACACCTAGGAGAGATATGGAAGAATCCAAACTTAGATGAAGCTTAAGGCCTAAAGCTTCCATAGAACCAAAAGAGAATGAATCATGAAGTCACAGTAGAAGAACCAAATGGCACAATTATCCAATTGCTTCCTCTTCCTCCTCATCTTCATCTATGGAATTTGACAAAGGGGGAATAAAGATTAAAAGACTATGACAAGGGAAGATGAGAAGAACATGATAGACATGTACATTGAACAAGGTATCCTGATGAAGAAGAAGAAAATTATGAACAAAGAAGAGATAGGATTAAACATGAAGAAAGAAAGCATTATGAGGAGTGAAGGGATCATAACTACAATAGAGTTTATGAACCCAAAGATCATGAAGAACCCCTACTAGCTACTTGTAATATGATTAATATAAGAGAAGTAGTGTATATCCCTACTAGGCACATAAGGGATAGTTGCATCAAGCAACTATATATGAAAAAAATTTCTATGTTTGAAGGAGGATACAATGCAGATCCACAAGATGACCTCCAAGCATTCCATGATGCCTATGCCCTTCAGAACGTTGAAAATGATTGGCAAAAATTAAAGTTATTTTCTAGAACACTTATAAAGGAAGCATAGAGTTTGTATAAATCCTTAGAATTAGAATCAATCTAAAGATGGAGTACCATCCTACAACTATTCAATAATAAATATCAAACCTTTTAAGAGGGTCTAATTTAACAAAATAGCTTCAAGGATGGAAGCAAGGGATACATGAAACCCTTGATGAGATAATGGAAAGATATTATTCATTACTACATAGGTGCCTAGGCCATAATTTTTCTTAAAGGGAGAAATTATGAAACATTGTTGATGGGTTATAAAATAAATCAAGAACAAATCTTTGGGGATATGCCCAAGGTAGATTATCTGAAATGATAGTCCATCAAATCCAAATATTGATAGACTAAGTAGTCAAAGAGGAAATAGAATTAAAGAAAAGAGAATCAACAAAAGAGTATAATCGAGATCCCATAATAAGAAAAAGGGATGTGAGAATGTGCAAAAGATAAGAAGAAGAAACATTAGAGGATTTCATCCTAAAGAAGACTCTAACCATACAAAAATTAGTCAATGACATTGCAATAATGGTAGAGAAAATGTGGGATTTAGTGGATGAAATATTTTCTACTACACTTAAGATTGTAGAGGAAAAGATTAAACAAATTCTGAATAAGAATAAAGAAAGAAAGAAAAGAAGAGATAATGGATGAGAGAACTACAAACATAAAGGAAAAGTTGCTACAGTTGAGGAGTTTATGGACTCTAGTTTGGAAGATGAAGATAGATGTAAAGTGTTCTAATATGAACATCCTAATAGATGTTTGCTTCTTATGGTTTACTTGCAAGAGTCTAAGTCATACATGTTGATCTTTTGGTATGTCAAAACATTAGAGAAAATGGAGAATGTAGAATGTGAATGTGTGATTATAATCCTATAGGACCATGAAAGAGTATAATGAGCAAGGACTTCAAATGGACATCCAAAGCTTTAGAACAAGAGCTAAATTATAATGAGATTCAAGTTGAGATGTTAAAATAAAAAATAAGTGGATGAGATGAGAGCATGGATGAAAATGGAGTCTATGAGCTAAAAGAAGATGTTCTAAGGACTACCAAGATGCCAAAATGACAAAGGAATGCTCCAGATCTCAAAGTGTGCAAGTAGAGTAAATGTCTTACAAAAATAGCAAACATCTAACTTAGAGAATAGATGACTCAGGGTAGACGTCTTAGTGTAAATGTCTTCATTTTCAGATAGACATCTGATGAGTAGCTAGGTACCCCTACACCCAACCATGCGAATCATGGGCGTTCACACGCGACTTGGTCGAATTCCGTAGACTATAAGCACTTGACATACACCAGACCCTAACCAGTGAAACCTTGGGTTAGAATGGTTGTTGTCCTCCTAATCTCACTTGTGAGGTTTTGATTATGATGGTTAAGTGAGATTAAGGCTAATGAATTTTATAGCTTTTTGCATATCTTTTGGTGGCTAATTTAAGGTATGAAAAGTAAGGAATAAACTATTATCTAATCTATAATTATCCTAGCTTATACTTTAACTATTCCTAGCACAAGTATTCGATCCCATCTTCCAAACACGTTTTGAGCATCTCTTAACATTTCTGGGTGACTAGACGTTAAGCATCACTAGGCTTACCAAGTGTTTGATTTACGTTTGAGATGGTCATACTTATGGCCTTTACAAACTACGAATAAGCAGTAGCAATCAAGATAACAATGATAGAAACTTAAGTAATTAACAAAGCATAAACATCTTAAACTATTAAATGCATAAAATAGCTAAGTCCAAGTGCTGCAANAAGCAGTAGCAATCAAGATAACAATGATAGAAACTTAAGTAATTAACAAGTACTTAACAAAGCATAAACATCTTAAACTATTAAATGCATAAAATAGCTAAGTCCCAACGCTCCAAGGAATGCTTAAATAGTTCGTCTTTATTGCTGTCATGCCAATGGGCTTAGATACATCAACGCTCGAATAAAGAGCCGATCACTTTTCTTACATCTACTATGGGTACTTGGAAAATATTCTATCCCTTGCGGGAACAAACTGCAAGAGCTTCACTACAACTAATTGAAAGATTCCTAAATGAGGCGGAAGGCCCTCTTATTTATAGGTCGAGATAGGAGGCTGCATAAATGAGGCCACGTCAACGTAGGAAGGCTACGTCGATGGGCCTACGTCGATGCGGCTGCGTATACACGGTCCCACATACCCAGCCCAGTCGATGCATCAACTTAATGATACTTCATCATACCCCATGACTAAGCAAAAGCTCATCCTTGAGTTACTTTACAATTTGGAAGGTATGGATTCTTATTTACAACACACATAACTTAGACACATACATGACACAACATGAATTTTACCAAGTTCTTGAGTTACAGAGGAGGGCAATTACAAAAATGGAGGTGTTCAGAGACAAAATTGAATACCTCGCTAGTCCTGGAGCCTCTACTGTGTAGGATGATGCACAAAATTGCTGGAGAAGATCACACCATCCCTGGGGGCGGTGGTTTTGATGGACCTTCTTTAGCCTCTGGCCCATGCATTGGTGGTGGCACGAATGATGATTGCCCTGCAGTAGCTGCAACCTCTAGAGGTAGTTGGAAAGCCTCCAAGAGAGCCCTCATCTTTTCAGCTTTTCTTTTGGGGTCATTCATGGTCCAGGGAGCTTCTCCAATGTGTGCTGGAACTAGAACTTCCCAAAGGCATGCTAGCATTAGAAAGAGTTCTTTCAAGTTGACAACCAAGTTGCGAACTGCTTGTGTTTGATGTCGAACACTTGGATTGATGTTTGTAGCTACTAGTAGTCATTCATTCTTCGGCCCAGGTCATCCACGATGGTACGTTGGCCTTCAAAGCTTGTGTGAAAAACCTCGAGTTCCGCATTTGCCATTTGTAGCTTCTGCTTTCTTGCTTTATGCACTTAGAACTCTTCCTCGTATAGGGAATACGAGGTAGCCACTTTTTTTTCTGATTCTGACCATAGTGTCCCAGCTATGAGCATAGCCAGGTTTGCATATAGGAGGTTGGCCAACTCCATGTACTCTATTATTTCCTTAATCTGCAGCTCCTTCAGACAGATTTCTACTTTATTATAGGTGTTCAAACCATCAAAGATAGAATGCCATACATCGCCTCCCTTTTGGAGCTATTGGAGTGCTTGGTTCATTTTGGCTTTAGCGACTTGAATGTGTTTCTCATTTACCTCCTTCTGCAATCCCACTTGGTCCCTATAATGAGTTTTGACTTTTTCAAATTTCAAGGCCTCATTTTTCCAAGTGGCAATTTCAATTGTAGACTTTTGTCACAATGCCTAAACCTCCTCCATTGATAGATTATGATTTTCAGTAGCCAACCTTCTTATGTCAGCGTTCACCTTGGCTAGCTCTTCTTGCTATTGGTGGATGAAAGTTTTCATGTGTTCATTTTTTGCACCAACATTGCGTAGGCGATGAACCTCCATAATCAACCGTATGTTCTCCTGGTAAACCTCCGCCAAGTCCTTCTCTAAGTGATACGCTCGGGTGCCTGCTACGGACTTGTCGAGGATCACTGTCTCTCACACATCCTCAATGATCTGAAGTCTAAGTTGAAGCTGTTGAAAAGCTTCATCCCTGGTGATTTTATGGTTGAGGATGGCTGGATCGGCAAGTTGGGCTCATAATTGGGCTACCTCCATTACCAAGCGTTGACAAGCATCTTGAGCAGCTTCAAGTTGCCCTTCCAAAACAAGGCTCTTACCCCTTGCTGAGAGCAGCTTCGACTCGGTTGCTGTAATGTTGTCTGAAAGGTCAAAGACATTTGGAAGTGGTTGCTTGGTTTCTACCAGTCAGTCCAACAACTCTTCATGTTGGGCTACATCAATCTAGCTACGTGAAGTTCCTGCAGACACTTGTACATCTTGTAGTCCATGAATGTTTGGTACAGGTGTTGCTAGTGCATTAAGAGCTATAGAAATTGTGTCAGTGACCACTTTGGTTGCAAATTTTTGTTCCTCGTGCTGCATCACCAGGACCGTCACCTTCTCACCATCTTCCAAGTGTACCGAGAAGGTAGCAGCATTCCTTGAGATTTCAGGAAATAACTATTGGGTTGATGTTAATACATCTCGGATTCTTGGATCTGTTCTAGTTGGAACTTGTGCTCGGGCTATGGAGAATATCAACCCTGCCCTTTCAAGCAAGCTAACTAATTGAGCTAGTTACTTCAAGTGGCTCATGGCAGGGCGATAGACTGAAGGGTCTTCTCCTCTACCAATCTTTCTGGATTGCTCTCGTTGGCTCGAGAGCATTTCCTAGATTTTACAGATGTATTTTGCTGTGGTTTGTGAGCATGGCTACATTGTGCAGGTGGTGGAGGTGGTTGCTACTCCTCCTCTTTCTGTGTGGTGGTAGGAGTTTTTTCTTTCATCATCTCTTGCCACAAGGCAATTGAGGTGCACTGGATTACATCATTGGAATATTGTGCTATCCCTGCCTATTTGCATAATTTTTGAATTAGGCAAGGAAAGGGGAGAGCTCGTCTTCCACATTCATTCTCAGTGAACCTCTTTTCAATCTCCAGAAAAAGTAGCTATGGAAGACTCATGGGAAATTTCCCACTCAAGGTAGCACATGCACGAGAGGAGAAGGCTGTGATTTTACTGGGTCTTACCATTGGGTTTAGGTGGTAAGGTGCAATCTTTGAGTACACACTCTCCACTATGGTTAAGGAGCCAAATTCCTTGTGCTCTACCCCATAGCACCGTTTGGTCCATTTCACCTTTACCTTTGGATCTACCTACTTTGGAATCTCTACCACGTCTACCTTAGTTTCGGGCAACCCCAGAGCCTGGGCTATCGTCACTAAAGAGTAAGAGACATAAATGTCCTTGATTCTTAATCTAAACCCTGGTTTTCGATTCGTCCATAAGAGATAAGTTTCTCCTAATTATCATTCACCACTGGTTGTGATGATTGGCCACATCGAAGAGTTTTGCAGTTGGAGACTCACGTCTTCTAGTGCGTTCTTGAGGAATGGTCCAAAATTTAACTCTTGAAGGACCATTCGTTGCATCTCGCACAACGTGATAGCATCAAGGAAAGCTTGGGTTAGGGTGACCTCAAGCCGTGGTACTACCCAAGTGGTCTCATCCCCGAGTGATTGCTCGCCAGGAATCTCCTCTTCGGAAATTTGATGAATAGATTCCACATCAGGTCTTTCGTGGAAGGGCCTAGTTGCATGTGAGCCCTCCGTGTGCACTGGTAGTTGCACACCTCATCCCCTTCCCATGTGTGGGTGCTTGTCCCTTGGTTGTGATGGTCCATTGTCCCTTGGGTTCCATCTGCAATCAAACATAACTACCCGTTAGACTTTTCATAAGTAGCTTAAGATGGTCCGTATATACCTTCTCAGTTTGACCAAGTTATGTTATTGGCACATGCATACCATTAAGTCTTCCGAAGCATTAATTTATGGGTTAGGGTCAAAGTTTTCATAATTAACCAATTAATTAACTAATCAATTAATTATAGCTAATTTCACAAAGGCACCACCCCCCACGACTGAGAGCATACATCCGATTGCTTAAAAGGGGAAGTATCGGTTGATGTGGACTCGCGACAGAATGTAGGTGCATTGGGAAAGGTTAGGTAGAAAAAATGGCAAAACTCCCCTCAATTTGGGCTCCAAATGATGAAAAATGGCAAAGTGAAGTGGGGTATATATAGGGGTTAGGCGCTACGTAGACGAGGCCATGTAGACGCGACCGTGTATACGTAGTCATTGCATCGACGAGGCCCCGTTGACGCAGGGGTGTTTACCCATTGACTAGTATTGACCAACCCATATAAAGCTTGAAATGATGAATTTGAAATGCCAAATTGAGGTGGTTGAAGCATGTGAGAGGCCTGGACATGGCTAAGGAAATGAGGAAGGGAATTGGGCTTAAAAAAGAGACAAAAATAGGAGAACGAGACGTAAAAAGAACCTCGTGGGAAATAAATCGAGCGATGGGACTCGAAAACTAGTCAACCATGAAATCCAAAGGATGGGAGGCTTAACAAGTGGAACCAAGGGGATGCAGGTGGGTCCTCGCCATAGTAGGCCATAGCCTTAGTAGCCCCTACATAGCCCTGACACCGAGGTTCGTGGGCCTCGGGGTCAAGAAATGGTGTTCACCAGGTAAGACTCCTACCTAAGAGATCCTACCAAGGCATGTGAAACCCATGGATACCATGACACACTTTAATGACATAAAATAGGAAGTGAGGTGAGGAATGGAGAGAATGGGGTGAGGAGAGAGAGATGAGAGAATGGTATTCCGATCATTGGTCACATGAAACCCCATTTGTAGATGTGGTTAAGTGACTTGGTAGAACCTTTCCTGAGTTCAGACCCAAAACCATCTGTATTTAGTGACATTGTAGCAATAGACGAAGTCTCGACCATCCCCCAAAGAAGCAAGAATGACCCCATAGAGAACCACCACTCCAACAAACATGAGAGGAAGGAAGGGAACGGGACAAAGTTAGAGGGCACCAAGGAAGCCCCATAACTAGTGTGGTGGCCCGTTAGAGGCTGTCTAAGGGGTGTGCTTTGAATTCCCACATAGTGATTTTGGTTTCTTTTCGGGGGGAACCACACCATGCAAAGACCCATGCGTGTTCGCATGCATTTGACCAAGGGGTGTGCTTTGAATCCTCATTTTTATTTCTTTAATTTTGTTTTTTTTGAATTTTTGAATTTTTTCAGTGAGGACCACACCATGCAAGGTCGAACTGCCCAAAAGCTTCCATGGAGAGAAGGACGTGGAGTTGTAGGAAATCTTCAAGGATACACCAACAACCCAAGGGATAGAAGAGAATGACGAATATTGCAATCCCCTTGAAGTCACACCCGATTCAAGCCAGTGGGTCATCCCTAAGTCTGGGAACTACACAAGTCACATAGTAATTACAATGTTTTTAAGTGAAGGGGTTGCATGTTCTCAACAGAGGGAAAACCATGGAGTGGATGAATGGGTGGGTGACATGAACTCATTTCCGATTTTATGAGTGGAAAGTAGACGTAAAGTCCAAAAAGAAACATGTGAGGGAAAAAACTAGACAACTTGATGGGTGAGTGTACATTACCCATCACAACGAAAACCATCCAAACTAGACATTTGAAGACAACAAGACAATAGATTAGCAATTACTGAAAAAATAAAACATTCAGAAAGAAATGAAAAATAAGTAAAAAAAGGAAAAAATGTATGAAGAATTTGCAAACGTATAAATGATGGTAAAAAACAAAAAGTGTAAAAAAAAAATGAAAAAACAGGGAGGGGGTGTAGTGGAATGGATCAGCAGGGAGGATGGTCTCCCCCATGACTGGGTGGAAAGGAGGAGACACAAAAAATGGAGCATGGCCATCCTGGTGATGATGAGGTGGTTGCACTGGTTGAGTGGAGTTTGTAGAAAGGTTTTAGTAATTGGTGGTTGATTAACTGTGTTTTGGTGGGGTCCTCAAGTTTGTGGATAAGTAAGGCCCCAGATGGGAAGGTGTTGGAGACAATGTAAGATCCCTCCCATAGTGTTTGAAACTTGGTTGGTTAAGATACATGTGATGGGTTCCAATATAGTACTTTATCTCCACATCTGAACAAGACCTTCCAGATCCTAAGATCATGTCATTTTTTATTGTAGGCCTTGTGGATCTCATTGGAGGATAGGGCCACTAATCAGTTCTCATCTAGCACACTTAAATTGATCATTTTTTCGCGTTGTGCTAGCAGTAGGTCAAGACCTAAGTCACTGGTGGTGGATAGTGTGGAGAGTTTGTCTTGAATTAGAAGTGTTGGCAACTTTCCGTACACTAACTCATAGGGAGTGTACCCTACAGGAAGTTTCCAAGTGGAGCGATAGGCCCATAGGGCATTGTTAAGCTTAGTGCTCCAATCCCTCCTGTATTTGCTGATGGTTCAAGTAAGGATCTTGGTAATCTCCCTATTGGTGACTTCGGCCTGCCCGTTGGCTTGGGGGTGATAGGGAGTTTTAAATTTATGCGTTACCCCTAAGCGCTGCATGAGTTTTTGAAAAGCGACACCCATAAAATGAGTTCCATTATTAGAAATGAGTGCATGTGGCACTCTAAACCTGTTAACAATTTGTTTCTAGACAAATCATGCGGTGGTTTTGGAAGAATCGTCCATGACAACTATTGCTTTTGCCCACTTTGTACAGTAGTCCATAGCCATGATGATTTATGCCTTTCTATTTGATAGGGGTGTGATGGGTCCCATGAAGTTGATGCGCCAAATGTCAAAGGGCTCCAGTGGCTGGATCCACTGTTGAGGTCCCTCCAACCATGCCATCATCCCACCATCCCTCTGGTATCATTCACAGGAGTAGGTGAACCATTGTGTGTCCCTGAAGATGGTGGGCCAGTAATACCTTGCAAGTAGGATCTTAATGGCAGTGCGGCATCCAGCATAGTGGCCCCCACAAGGGCCCTCATGAGCATCCTAGAGGACGTGTAGCATATCATCATCAGGGACACACCATCGAACCAAGCCAACTGTGCACACCTTGTAAAGGTGACCATTAATCTCCATGAAACGCTTGGCCTAATGGAGATACTGTTGTTTCTACTGATGGTTCCACTCCTTTGGCAACTCTTGAGTGGTGAGGTAGGTGAGGATGTGGCCGAACCAAGGGGATTCCTTGGGCACTTGTGGATCAACTGTGCCTATGAAGAGGAGTTCATCTAGAAATTGGTCGAATAAGGGCTCCTCCTCTTCTGCATCATCCCATCGCAACCAAGACAAGTGGTCAGCAACCACATTCTTAGTCCCCCTTCCTATCTACCATGGTAAGATCAAACTCCTAAAGAATCACCAGCCACCAAATTATGTGGGGGCTCACCATTGGTTTGTTCATCAGGAACTGGATAGCACTGTGGTCAATATGCACAAACACCTCATATCTGAGCACATAGTACCGAAATTTGTCCAAGGCGAACAACACTGCCATTAATTCCTTTTCGGTGGTGGTGTAGTTCAACTAAGCACCCACAATGCTACGACTTGCATAGTGGATATAATAAAGATGTTTTTGATCATCACACTATGTAAGCACAGCTCCCGAGACGTATTTGGTGCATCTGTCATAATGTGAAAGGGTATGGACCAATCAAGTGCTGGTAGAATTAGAGTTTCTATGAGTTTTTGTTTCAGCACTTAGAATGTAGACTCACACTCCTTGTTCCAGATGAATAGAGTGTCCTTCTTTCTCAGCTCTACCAATGGCTTGACAATCTTTGAGAAGTTTTTAATGAATCGCCGGTAGTAACCAGTGTGTCCAAGGAACAAACGGACATCTTTGACGATACTTGGTTGGTGGGTGATTCCTTGGATAACCCTGATCTTTTCAGGATCTATGCTGATCCCTGTTTGTGAGATGTGATGCCCCAACACTATGCCCTCTTGGACCATCAAATGGCTCTTCTGCCAATTGAGCCATAGATTGGTATCTACACACCTTTTCAGAACTTGCTCCAGATGGTCCAAGGCTTGCTCAAACATGGCCACATAGGTGGAGAAGTCATCCATGAAGACTTCCATCCCATTGTCAATTTGTTGCTGGAAGATGCTTAGGACAAGGCATTGGAACGTAGTGGGCACATTGCACAGGTCAAAGGGCATCTTCTTGTATGCAAACGTCCCCCATGGACTCGTGAAAGTAGTTTTGGCCTGGTCTTCTGGTGCTATTTGGATTTGGTTATAACCACTATAACTATCCAAAAAGGTGTAGTAGCAGTGCTCAGCTATGGTGTCCAACACCTAGTCCACAAATGGAAGTGGGAAGTGGTCCTTGAAGGTCGCCATATTGAGCAATCGAAAATCAATACAAACCCTCCACTTGCCATCTTTCTTGGGCATGATAACGAGTGGGCTAACCCATTTGCTATTAATGAAAGAATAGATGAATCCTGCCTTTATCAATTGTTTGATTTCATCTTTTACAACCTGCTTCAATTTGGGATTCAACCATATTTATGGCTGTCGTCGTGGCTTCATGGAAGGGTTAAGATAGATCTGATGCTGGCAGACCCTGGGATCAACTCTAGTCAACTCCGGATATGACCATGCGAATGCATCAACCCATTTGTTTACCACCTCCAACAACTTCTTCTTCTGTTTTGGTGCAAGGGTGGCATTAATTATTATCAGCTTGTCATTTTGCAAAAATGCGTACTCTAAGTGAGCCGGTAAAGACTTTAACTCAAGGGGCTCTTGTTTGAAGCTCTTAGGGATTTCTAGCTTCCCTTAGTTATCTTGGTCAGCAACAGTGGAGACCTATTAATGAATCTCTTCCATTTCATCTCTGCTATCAATGTAGGCTTGTACAAGCCCCTCTAATGGTTTCATGCACAATGTGCTACTAGTAGGATCAGCTATTAGCCACTGGGTGCCCTCTTAGTTAGTGGCTGTTGCGTACAGGAACTGTTGAACAAGTGATTTCTCGGTACATCGACTACATGCTTGAATGGATATCTGCTTAGAGAACCATAATTGTTGCACAAAGTTGCACCCTGAGTCACTGTATGCGATGCATGGAACACATTTTTTCTCGATCTTCCCGAAAGGATTTTCCTTTGAAATTTCAAGGGATAGATCACGGAGGCCTAGTCGTGCATCCATCGTGCTTAGCCAGGCCCTTCCCATGATTATTGGGAAGTTTCTCTTGTAGTTCTCTACATGAATGACCAGAAAATCAGTAGGGTAGGACCATCCACAAACAGTGGTTACAATGTCTTCCACCAATCCCAAGGGAACGGTGATGGACTGGTCTACTAACTCGAGTTGGATGTTGCTCTTCTTTAGTGAGGGAAGGTTCCAGTTCTTATACATATCATGAGAGATCAAATTGATCCTTGACCTCGAGTCCAAAAGAGCTTTGCATGGCTCGTTCCCTGCCACCTGAAGATAGATGAGGGGGCTTCCCGGATCACTCAATTTCTAGGGAAGGTGACCAGCCTTGATCTAGTCGGTCACAGCATGCGTGAGCATGACCGTCTGGACATTGGAGTGCTATTGTTGTTTGCTTGGAGGTTACTCTGGTGGTGGAATAGTGGAGGTGCTTGTAGGTTCAAAGGCACTGGCCACAGGTGTATGCGAGGGTATGTTCAAAATCGTTGGGTTGGAAAAAGGGACGTTTCTGTGGCTTGGGTTCTGGTCCACTCGGCTGAGGTGCCGGTTGTAAGTTAACAGCCCTCGTAGTGTTTCGTTGTTGTGGCTGTGGTAGTATCTCTCCCTGCATCGGAGGTGTAGGTGATAGCTAAGTGGGGTATTGTGGAGGAGTGGAAGGAGAAGGTGATGGAGGGTAAAAGAGATGTGGGTTTCCCCCCTGAGGTGATGGAGATTGAGGGCAAAAATACTCGAGGGGGTGGTAATGACTTTGAAAGGTTGCATGGCTGGAAGAGTCCCTTGGAGAGACTAATTTCTAAACATAGTACCCATAGGGATCTAGCTGTTTGTAAGGGTATTGCTACCTTGGAGGTGGCATCCCCCATGTTTGTGGGTGTTGCCACTGTTGGAAGTATTCATACAGTTGTGATGGCACTCCACTTGGATAGTATCCTTATTGTTGTAGGTGGAACCACCTAGAATTACCTTGTGGATAAGGCAACCTTCAGGGTGTTTGCCATTGTGCCAAGCGAGGGTTTAATGCATACACCCCAGACTCTTGAAGATGCGACACCACAAGACAACATCCCTTAGGATGTTCATATTGGCATATGCCACATTCATCATCCTCCTCAATGTTAGAGTCTGCAACCTACTCTACTACGATAACCTTGCCCTTTCCCTTATATTGGGCATGTTCAACTTCCTTCTTCCTACGTTGATCGTGGTTATCACCTTGTCCTCTGGACTCCTCTGTGATTTTCAACACACTTTGGACCCTTTTGCCCAAAGAGTCCCACATCTTATCCACCTTCATCGAAATTTGAGATGTGAACTTTTGTAACGGCAAGGTATTTCAGTTTACCACTGCTTCCAGTGATGATTCTTTTTCCTCATCACAAAAATGGACTTTCCTTTTCTTGAGGGAAGGATCTCGGTTGAATTCTTTTGCACTCTTCTTTTTTCTAAGTTCACCTTCCTCCTTGGCCACCTGTTCAATGAGGCATTGCAATTGATGGGCCCTTAGCTTCGACAGTCGTCCCTAGGCATACATGCTAAGGATCTTTCACATTTCAAAATGGAGCCCATCAATGATGTGGTGAAGCTGTGCCCGATGAGAGTAACCATGACTAGGACACTGATGCAACAATGAGTAGTACCTGCTCATGGTGGCATCCAAGGGTTCATGATTCCTTTGTTTCCAGCCTTGGATCTTCCATCTCAGGTTCACCACTCTAGAGTATGTTTGATACTTGTCAGTGAAAATTTCAAGCATTGTTCTCCATCTTCTGATTGATTCTGGCTCCAAGGACTAGTACCAACTTTTAGCTTCTTTGATGAGTGTGCGAGGGAACAACTTCAGCTTCTGCCAATCATTGTCAATGTTTTGCATGGTGCAGGCATCATGGAATTCTTGCAGGTGAGTTTGCGGATCATAGTTGTATCCCCCTACAAATCTACGAATGTTGTTCATATCAACGTGCTTGATCTAGCTATCCTTCATGTGCCTACTAGGGATTTGAACTACCTCAGTGATCTGAAGCATACTCCGGGTAGCCAACAACTGCTCATCTGAATCATAGTCCTACTAAGGACCATGATGTCTGTGACGATCCCGACTATCTCTCCTTTCATGCTAGCGAGCATCATGTGATTTCTCAGATGCTTCCTCACATTGTCCCTTCCAAACCTTTTTCCACTGTCCTTTTGCTTCCTCCTACCTTGGTTATGATCAAAGCTTGAGTTGGATGAAGGAGAACGAGAGCAAGAGGATGGAGAAGAAGGAGAAGGATCTCTCCCTCTACCCTGATGACAGTCCTGATCATCCTGTTCATCTTTACTATGTGACCCTCCATCCCCTTAGGGATCATGGCCACCTAGATGCTTGAACTGAATCATGGATTGGAGGACCTGTTGCCCCAGGGGAATTTCGGTTGAATGGGTGTCATGAAAGATGGGATCCCCATCGTCTTGTAGCCCTTGCGAGAATAAGGGGTTACTGAATTATTTCCCCTTTAGCTGTTCATATTTGTCTACCTGTTGCTGATCTCTTACTTGTTGAGCCTCAGTGGGATGATAGTCTCGGTAGTCATGGTCCTCCATGACATACTCTGCTCTAAGGTCCTAGATGCCCAATCTGCCAAGATTGTGAAATAGCATCGTAGGAGCTGATCGGTCAGGGGGTGTACAATATTTTCCTCCATGTCCCGCCATCGTAGATGCTCATACTAATCTAGGATGAATGTGAAATCAGGGACGTACTCATCGGGATGCTTGTAAACCACCCGACACTCCTATGGCATCAGTGGGGTGGCTATCTCCCTCCTACGAGAAGACATATTGCACATTAGATGGTCCATGTAATTGATGTACCTTACTACTAATTTTAATCCGCTTAGCGTGCATAAATATTTCTATCCTGGGTCCATTCCAATAACTTGAATGATAATTTCACCAAGGTTAGATGATGCATGTAAGACTTAACAGTCCCTGGTAACGGTGCCAATGATGAGCGGCTAGGTACCTCTACGCCCAACCATGCGAATCACGAGGTTCACACGCGACTCGATCGAATTCCGTAGACTGTAAGCACTTGAAATACACCAGACCCTAATGAGTGAAACCTTGGGTTAAAATGGTCGTTGTCCTTCTAATATCACTTGTGAGGTTCTGATTACGATGGTTAAGTGAGATTAAGGCTAATGATTTTTATAGCTTTTTGCATATCTTTTGGCGGCTAATTTAAGGTATGAAAAGTAAGGAATAAACTATTATATAATCTATAATTATCCTAGCTTATACTTTAACTATTCCTAGCACAAGTATCTAATCCCATCTTCCGAACACGTTCTGAGTATCTCTTAACACTTCTGGGTGACCAGACGTTAAGTGTCACTAGGCTTACCAAGTGTTTGATTTACGTTCAAGATGGTCATACTTATGGCCTTTATGAACTACGAATAAGCAGAGCGATCAAGATAATAATAATGGAAACTTAAGTAATTAACACAACATAAACATCTTAAACTATTGAATGCATAAAATAGCTAAGTCCAAATGCTACAAGGAATGCTTGAATAGTTCATCTTTATTGTCGTCACGCTAATGGGCTCAGATACATCAATGCTTGAATAAAGAGCTGATCACTTTTTTTACATCTGCTGCGGGCACTTGAAAAATATTCTATCTCATGTGAGAACAAACTACAAGAGCTTTGCTACAACTAACTGAAAGATGCCTAAATGAGGCAGAAGGCCCTCTTATTTATAGGCCGAGATATGTAGCTACATAAACGAGGCCACGTTGATGTAGGAAGGCTACATCGATAGGCCCGCGTCGACATGGCCATGTATACGCGGCCCCATATATGTGGCCCAGTCGATGCATCGACTTAATGACACTTCATCAACATCTTGCATTGGGCCTAGTTGTAGTTAGATGTCTAATCCTTGAAGTAGATGTCTAAACTAGCTTTTTTATAACTATTGCATGAATTCTGAGAAGTTTTTGGAAACTCAAAGGGTATAAGACTAACTGGAATTCTTAGGAATTAGGCAAGTGCTATTCATTGAAAGATCTATTCTCAACTACTCAAGAGAATTTGTCTTTGTTCTTCATTGATTCATCATTTTTATATTTTGTATTATGAGCTTCAAGTGCAAGGAATTCTATAAATCAAGTTACACTCTTTCCTTGATCTTTTTCTTTATTTCTTTGTAGCCCTATGGGTTAGATGTGCTTCTTGCGAAAGGAATCTTTGTTAAGCTTACTAGGACCTTGCAAGGTTAAGTGGTTTGGCATTGACAAAATAATTCGATGTCGAGGTTATGTTTGTAAAGGTTGTGGGATCCTTTAGACCACATTTTGATCTTGGTGGGACCTTACAGGGTTGAGTGGTTTTGTAGTAGCAAAATACTCCTATGCAAAGCTCATATTTGTAAAGGTTGTGGGATCCTTTAAACTACATTTTAAGCTTATTGGGACCTTGTGGGGTTGAATGGTTTCACAGCGATAAAACGCTTTAGAGCAAAGCTCAAAGTAAAGGTTGTGGTTTCCTTTAAACCACATATTGGAAGTAACAAAATCTAGAGGTATGTATGGATTCTACCCATTGTGTAGGGACTACCCAAGTTTGGGAACCATGTAAGAAATTATGTTTGATTTTGGTGGTTGTAGAGATTTTAATTAGGGAACTTATTCAACCCCCTTTTTAAGTTCTTGATTCTTAGGTGATATCAGAGTCTAATACTCTCAAGTTTGTACTTTAGATTTCAAGAGTGAATGAGGGAGGAGATGTCTTACACTAGGCCATTGAAATTTTGATAATTTTGACTTAGCATATTGGAAAGCAAGAATGTAAGGATTATTTAAATCCATAAAATTCGAAGTCTGGGAGTCAATTCTTGAAGGCTACACACCACGCATCGATAGCACCACAAGAGCACTCAAGCCACGAAGCAAATGGACTTCAGAAGAAAAGGATAAGTTCATGTTTGACTTAGAAGCTAAAAATTGTTTATATTGTCCATTGAATAAATTTGAGTTTAATAGAATAGCTAGGTGTTAAACTGAAAAGAAAATATGGGAAACTCTAGAGGCAACTTATGAGGGCACATCTATTGTCAAGCAATCAAAACTTTTAGTGTTGCAAAGAAAATATGACAAGCTTAAAATGAAAGAAGGAGTGAAAATAAAAGACTATTTCTCTAGAGCTAATGAGTTAGTAGTAGCCATATGTGGGATGGGCAAGGACTTAACAGAGAGTGATGTGATCATAAAAATAATTAGATTTTTGCATCCCAAGTTTAGACCAAAAGTCATAGCTATGGAAGAAATTAGATATTTTTCAGTGCTAAAATTTGAAGAGCTTGAAAGCACTATGTTTGCTTATGAGAAAAATATCATAAGTGAAGGAGCAATAAAAGAAAAGCCCATCACCCTTTAATCTACATCAAATAAGAAAGAGATAATTGAACAAGAACCAAGTATTGAAGATGAACTAGCCCTTTCATCAAGGAAAGTTCAAAGATTTCTTACTAGAAAAGCAAGAGGCTTCAATTAATTAAGGCCTAATCAATCTAGCACAAAAGGTAGAGAAAAGGGAAAGAGTTTTAAAAATTCAAATTTTAATGTATTTTCTATAAAATATTGGGATTGTGGTGGAAGAGGCTATGTGGCCTTTGAATGTTCTAGTGCTAGCAAGATCCAAAAAGGAGATCAATCCAAAGCTAAGTCCAAAAAGAACAACTTCTTCACTAGCTGGGATGAAGAACAAAGTGAAGAGAAAGTAGAGACCATATGATGAGTCGTGTTCTATTGGTTGCATTAACAAAACCTTGTTGAAGCAGTGTCATCATCTAGGCCTCATCAATGAGGCCTAATTGATGCATCATATCATGCATCAATGTGGCCCCATTAACATAATGTCTGTAGCCAACTATAAATATGCACTTGTAGCTATATTTATGGTAAGTAGAGATTGTAGTTGTAGTAGAGCTCTTACATTTTTTACATTTAAAAGTTAGAAGTTTTTCCCTCAGTGCCTGTAGTAGGAGTCATTGAGTGTACACATCTTTATTTAAGCATTGTTGTACCTGAGCAGGATAGTGTGTGGCAATAAAGATGAGCTTTCTGGTAAACCTTACAACACTTTGGATAGATTAGCTATTTCATTTATGCATTTAATGTTTTCAGTTATTTATTAAATGTTTTTAACTAGTTATTAATTATTTTCAGTTATTACATTAATGAAGCAATTAAGCCAGATAGAGTACACACATAAGTTCAACCACTTCGAGCATAACATGTATTTGCTTAGTAATCTTAGTATCGTTATTGCTTGGTATGCCCAATAGCGTAGCGCTTAGTCACCTAGTGATGAGTAGTGAGGTACCCCTATGCTCAACCATATGAATATGAGCGTTTCACGCATGATGTGATCAAATTCCAAGGACTAAGTGCCTATGCACCTTTGTGGAATGATAACGGGTTGATTAATCATTATCTTCCCAAACTTACTTGTATGTCACGGTTGTATAGTTAAGTAAGCTTGAGGCATATGATTTTTATGGTTTTTATGTGTTTTATATCTTGTGCTAATAAAGAGGGGAGAGAGGAATAACTATGTAACTAATCTAATTTCTCTATTCATTAACTAAGTTCTAAGTACTCCTAACACCAGTATCCATTCCCACTTGTCATACACATCCTGAACTAGTGTAATGCTACTGGGGTTACCAAACGGTAATTGTTATTGGGTTACCAAGTGCTAGACACATACTTGAAGTGGTCATACTAAGTGTATTTAACTAAGAGAGTTGTAGGGTGAGAGAAATAATTAATTAACTATGAAATAATTAAATAATAATTAACACTAATTAATCTATTCTATATGCTGTAAGGTTTACCATAAAGTTCTTCTTTATTGTCGTACACAAAGTGTGCTTAGGTACACAATGGTCGAATAAAGATCCGTTCACTCTATGACTCCTACTGTGGGCACGTAGAAATAATTATAACTTTGGAGGGAGAAAATAGTAAGAGTTTGGCTAAGGGACTAACTTCTAACTATCAAAACCAATGGCACAACCTCTTATTTATAGAGAAGGAGATAGGAAGCAATATCGGGTATCCGACATCGCATGGAAAATCTGATATCGCAAACACAATATTGTGGATGTGATATCGCGTACGTGATATCATGGTTCATCATACCCCCATGATTGAATGAAAACTCATCCTTGAGTTCCTTACAAAATATTGGAAAAGTATTAGATTATTAACTGAATGACCATTGATGGTGGAATGGGTTGACTGACTCAACGTGCCCAGTGACCAGATCAACAATACAATACATGACAACATTAGTGTTCATGACCAAAAAAGTGAACACTATACATAAATGAAATCCAACCTTATTTGGCAGTTGGAAAATAGGAAGGAGAGAGAGAGAAGAATAAGACGTGTAGCTGCTGATGCCAATATTGCGCCTTCCGTTTTTCGTCCATAGCCATGCCACCAATCTTGCTCCTTTTGCAAACATTCTAGTTCTAGTCCATCCTGAGTGCATCCTTTAGGCCTAGTCCATTGTTGTATGATTGCCATCTGCACACACAACATAGCCACAAATGAGCAAGGATAGATAAATCACAATGTAGTTGATACCTTGTCTTGATGTGAAGTGCATTAGCTGAGTTGTGGTTATGGAAGATACTGGTTCTAGAGTTTTAACATTGGTGACTACCTAAGGTGTAGGGGTTAGGAAAAATTGAAAAATTTGTGCCCAGGCCCCCATGATGAAGAGTGAACCTCCGATAGCGATAGGGTGGAAAAAGATAAGGAATAAGAAAGGTGGAGAAAAAGTAACAATGACAACGCCAATAAAATGGATGTCGTTGATGGGGATGAAACAAAAAGTTGTTGATTGCAGGAAATGTTTAAGGGAAAGAAAGTTAATAAATGCACCAAAAAGGAATGCCGGTGGGTCCTCCCCAAAGTAGGCTCATGCCTTTAGTGCCCTGACAGACCCTCAAACCAAAGAGTCCGTAGGCTCTAGGAATTTCAATTGGAAGCAAGAGTTAAAAACTTACCCATAAGAAATTACCAAGGAAGAACAATGCATCAACCAAGATACAAACTAATGATAAAATCGACAATGAGGTGAGAAATGGAAAAGAAAGGTGGAGAGTAGAGAATGAAGTGGAAACCCAAGAAAAAGTTTGTGTAAAGCCCCTTGTGTGTTTCATGGTTAATGTGACTAAGTAGGACTCATTACAAATCCAAGCTCAACAATCCACATTCAGTGACCTCACATCAACACACTTGACCAACCCATCCCCTTAAAGTAACAAGAATGCCTGTACAAAAAGTCACCACCACTTTGAGGAAAGCAAGATGGAGAACTAGGAAGCAAGAAGGGGCCTTAGTTAGAGGAAACTTTAGGCATGGGTAACATGTCTTTCCAGTGCCATAACCAGTGCATGTAGCCCAAAATCATTATTGTGTCTAAGGGGTGTGCTGTGAATTCTCACTATTTTTTTGTGTGAGAACCACACCATGAAAAGACTTATTTTTATGTACTCAACTTCTGGTAATTTGGTGAATGATCAGAATGGTGGAAAACCCAAGCAAAAAGCATCCAAGAACTCAAGAGAATAGCTAGTACAAATGCATAGAATCCCCTTGAAGTCACACCTTTTTCATCCTTTAAGTCTTTTCTCAGTTTGAGAAATACCCAGTTACCAATTCATTAACAGTTTTATTAGAGGAAGGGACTGTACAATTCCAAGCCAAGGAAAACCATGGGATTGTATGGATGCATGAATGATGTGGACTTATTGCCTATTAATCAAAAGAACCATACCCTAATTATCAACATCATACTTCAAAGGTAACATCCAAACATTAACAATCAATATGATATTGTTCATATCACCATCATGAACACTTATTGGGTGACGAAAAAAATAAAGTAATCACACAAAGAAATGGTAAAAATATGAATGATGGTGTTAAAAAAAAACAAGAAAATTAAACAAATGTGCAAAAAAATGTGTAAAAAAAAATTTAGAAATAATTAAGGGCCTTTAATGATTAGCAAGGGTGGCCATCTTCCCCATGACTGAATTGGAAGGAGGAGATCTAAAATAATGACAAAGGTTGCCCAATTATAGAGGTAGCATATGTTTTGGCTAACCTAAACTCATGGAAAGGTTTTTCTTATCACACATTGACTAATAGTCTCCTATCTAGGCTCTCAGGTTTATATATGGTCATGGCTCCTAAAGGAATAGTTTCATAGATAATGTAAGGTCCTTCCCACAATGTTTGAAATTTGGTACACTCTGACACATGTGTGGGATTCTAGAGTAGAGAACCTTATCTCCTGGTTGGTACTTAATTCTCCTAATTTTTAGGTCATGATGTTGTTTATTAAATTTCTTGTGCAACTTATTAGATGATAGGGCAGCTAGTCAGTTCTCATCTAGCAAGTTAAGAGTCATCAACCTTTGTTTTTATGCTAGATCGAGGTCAAGGTTGGGGTCACATGTCGTGGCTAGCGTACGGAGTGTAGTTTGGATAGGAAGTGTTGGAAATTTTCCATACACTAACTTGTAGGGAGAGTAGACTTTAGGGAGTTTCCATGTGGAGTGGTATGCCCAAAGAGCATCATTCAGTTTAGTGGTCCAGTCTTGCCTATACTTGCTAATGGTTTTGGTTAGTATCTTAGTAATCTCCCTATTGGTGACCTTGGCTTGAGCATTTTCTTGGGGGTGGTATGGTGTAGTCAATTTGTGCTCAACCTCTATGCATTGCATTAACTTTCAAAAATTTGCACTTGTAAACTATGTACCATTATCTGAGATAAGTGCACGTGGCACACCAAACCTGTTGACAACTTGTTGTTAGAAAAATCGTGTAGCTGTAGATGAGGTGCAATCTTTAACGGCTGCTGCCTCAGCCCATTTTGTTAAGTAGTCTACGACAACTATGATGTATGATTTTTCATTAGACATTAGTGTAATGGGCCTCATGAAATTGATTCCCCAAATGTTAAAGGGTTCTAATGGTTGAATCCATTGTTGTGGACCCTCCATTCTAGCAGTCATTCGCCCATCATCAAGATTGGACAAATTGATGGGTGTCTCAGAATAAGGTAGGCCAATAGTACCATGCAAGAAGGATCTTAATGGATGTTCATCTTCCAGCATAATGACCCCCACAAGGGCTCTCATGAGCATCTTGAAGAACTCTCAGTTGATCTCTATTAGGAACACAGGATCAAACCAAGCCATCGGAACATACTTTGTAAAGTTGTCCATTGATTTCGATAAAGTACTTGGATCTATGAAGAAACTGTTGTTTCTTCTTAAGGTCTAACTCTTGTGGTGTTTTTTGGGTAAGGAGATAGGTAAGAATGCTACTATACCAATTTCTCTCCATGGGTGATTGATTATTCACTACATCAGCAAAGAGAAACTCATCAGGTATGTGATCAAAAATAGGATACTTATCCTTTTTGCTATCCCAATGCAACCAAGATAAATGATTGGAAACTATGTTCTTGGTGCCTTTACGATTGATCATTGTTAGATCGAACTTTTGTAGGATTACTAGCCATCGTATAATACAATGGCTTACCATTGGCTTATTCATGAGGAACCAGATGGCACTATGATTTGTGTGTATGAATACTTTATATCCCAATACATAGTGCCTAAATTTTTCTAGTGCAAACACTACAACCATTAATTCTTTTTCTGTAGTAGTGTAGTTAAGTTGTGCACAAGCTATACTTCTACTTGCACAATGGATGTAATAAGGGTATTTTTTATCATCTAACTATGTAAGTACATCTCCTAAGGCATAGTTGGATGCATCAATCATGACATGGAATGGCCTAGACTAATCAAGAGCTTGTAGAATGGGTGTTTCTACTAGCTTCTGCTTCAAAGTTTGGAAAGCTAGTTCACATTCCCTAGTCCACTCAAAGGGTACATCCTTTTTCATTAGCTCTACCAATGGTTTGGAAATCTTCGAAAAGTTCTCTATGAATATCCTATAGTAGCCAATGTGTCTAAGGAATGACCGAATGTCCATGATAGTTTCCAGTTGACGGGTAATTCCTTAGATGACCTTGATTTTCTCAGGGTCTACCTCTATCCCTGCATGTGAAATTTTATGGCCAAGTACTATGCCTTCTTGGACCATTAAATGGCTTTTCTACCAGTTGAGCCTTAGATTAGTCTTTACACATCTTTTTAGCACTTACTCTAACTAGTCTAAGGCTTGATCAAAACTTGCTTCGTAAGTGGAGAATTCATCCATAAAGACTTCCACACCATTTGCTATCTACTACTAGAATATGCTTAGAACTACGTGTTGAAATGTGGCAGGGGCATTGCATAAGCCAAACAACATTTTTGTATATGAAAATGTTCCCCAAGGACTGGTGAATGTAGTTTTGGCTTGGTCTTCTGGGGCTATTTGTATTTGGTTACATCTGCTATATCCATCCAGGAAACTATAATAGTGATGCCTTGTGATTGTGTCTAAGACTTGGTCAACAAATGGCAACGGAAAGTGATCCTTGAATGTTGCCATGTTTAGTAGCCTAAAATTTATGCACACCCTCCATTTGCCTCCCTTTTTAGGCATAATTACTAAGGGGCTAATCCATTTGCTATCAGCAATGGGGTATATGAACCCAGCCTTTAGAAGCTGTTTGATTTCTTCTTTTACTACTTGCTTCAATTTTGGGTTCAATTACCTTTGTGGTTGTTTTTGAGGCTTCATGGAGGAGTCAATGTAAATCCTGTGTTGGCATATCCTAGGATCTATTTCAGTTAATTCTAGATATGACCAGGCAAAGGCTTTTGACCACTTGTTTATTACCTTGAGCAAACTTTTTTTTGTTGCGGAGCAAGTATTGTGTTGATGATTACTAGTTTTCCATTCTTAAGGAATGTGTATTCCATACCGATGGGTAATGGTTTTAGCTCTAGGGGCTCTTATTTAAATTTATTGGGAATTTTCAACTTCCTCCAGTTGATGTTTTCTAAGTTAGGACTAGGAAGCTGGCAGTGGACTTGCTCTAATGCATTAATGCTATCTATATAAGTGCAAGTCAAACCCCTCAGTTAGTTCCATGCATATAAGTGAATTGCTTTCTTGATCAGCTATCAGCCACTGGGTGTCTTCTTTTCATGTGGCTGCTGCATATAGGCACCTTTGTATGTTGATCATTTGTGCACATTGATTACATGTAGGAAATGCTAAACTTTGCACAACCCATGATCTCTGCACGTAATTGCATCCTATGTCACTGTATGTGATGCATGTAACCTTCTTCTTCTCGATCTTTCCAAAACTGTTTTCCTTAGATATTTCTAGGGAAAGATCACGGATACCTAGGCATGCATCAGTAGTGCTTAGCCATGCCCTTTCCATTATGATTGGGAAGTTCCCCTTATTGTTATTCACTTGGATCACCAAGAAGTCAGCTGGATACGACCACCCACAAACAGTGGTAACAATGTCCTCCACTAATCCCAAGGGGATAGTGATGGACTGGTTAGCTAACTCTAAATGGAAATTGTTCTTTTTCAATGGGGGCAGGTTCTAGGCCTTATACATTTCTTGGGATATTAGGTTAACATCGGAACCTGAATCTAAAAGAGCTTT
>MNCI01009439.1:329158-373903 GCA_015680685.1 Gnetum montanum
AACATCCCTTAGGATGGTCGTATTGATAGATCTCACATCCACTATCATCGTCTGTATTTGAGTCCACAACCTCTTCAATAATAGCAACTTTACCCTTACCCTTGTTACATGCATTTTCTACTTCTCTCTTTTTCCTTTTGTTCATGGTCACTATCTCGCTCCCTAGACTCCTCTACTACTTTGAGCACAGTTTGAAACCTACTATTCCAGGAGTCCCACATTTTGTCTACCTTTGCCGATACTTCGGATGCTAACTTTTGAATAGACAAGGTTTTCCTATTCACCATCTCTTCGAGTGGTGACTCTTCCTCATCCTCACAAAATCTTACTCCCTTCTTTTGGAGGGAAGGATCTCGATTGTATTCTTCCGCACTCTCTCTTGTTCGTAGTTTCCCTTCTTCTTTAGCTACTTGCTCCAAAAGTCTATGAATTTGATGGGACCTAAGCTCAAATAACCTTCCTTAGGCATAAGTCCCAAGGCTCCTTCTTATTTCATGCCTAAGCCCATCTACAAGATGGCGTAGTTGATCTCGCTATGAATAATCATGGCTAGGACAATGATGTAAGAGTGCATAATAGTGGCCCATGGTAGCATCCAAGGGTTCATGATTTCCTTGTTTCCATCTTTGGATTTGCTTTCATAGGTTAGATACCCAGGAGTACGTTTGGTACTTATCATTGAACAGTTCTAACATCGTACTCCACGTACAAATGGATTCCAGTTCTAAGGACCGGTACTAGCTTTTAGCTTCTTGTATTAGTGTTTGTGGAAACAACTTAAGCTTTTGCCACTTGTTTTCTATGTTTTGAAAGGCACACGCATCATGAAATGCTTGTAAGTAATTTTGAGGATCAGTGTTATATCCCCCTTCAAATCGTGGGATGTTATTCATGTCTAGCCTCTTGATCCTACTATCCGTTTGGTGCCTTGTTGGAACTCTCATAGCCTCAGTTATATCTAGCATGCTTCGCGTGGCGAGTAGGGGTTCATCATGGTCATCTCGTTTGTACTATCTATGATGTCTATGAGGTTCCCTACTCTCCCTTCTTCTATGGTGTGATTCCATTGAGTGCCCTCTTGCTTTATCTTGGTTGTCTCGTTTGTGACTTCCACTTTGTTTGCCCTTATTCTCACAATCTATTTTTCTATGGCTATGTCTAGACATGGAAGGAGAGGGTGAAGGAGATGATAGGGGTGAAGAAGAAGGAGAACCACCATCATGACAATGTCTACTACCTTCTCTTTGGTGGTCTCTCCCTCGATCGTGATTGCGATAAGAATGCCCACCTTTGTCATGTGTCCTTGTTCCTTTTTCAGATTCTTTGTGTCTGTTGGTATCAGCACTTGGGTTATGAATAGTAGAATGAATGTTTTGATACACAACCGCTTGGCCAAAGTCAAGGGGAGGAACATCGTTATGTGGGTAACTACCTGAGGTAAATTCATCACCCTCAATTTCACTTAAAACGTGTGGGGTATCCTTAGACCATATTCCCTTTAAGGACTTATGGTGTCTCTCCTATTGCATGTCCCTTTGATGTTACACTTTGGTGGGATGATAGTCTCTCGAATCATAGTCCTGCGCAGTGTACCCTACGTGTAAGTGTTGTATGCCGATTCGTGTGAGAGAACAAAGAAGCATACTTGGGACTAAATGGTCGGGAGGTAACACTATGTTATCTTCCAAGTCATGCCAACGTAGCTGTTCATCTTAGTGGAGAATAAAGGTGAATTCGGGTACATATTCATCAAGGTGAATATATACCACACAAAATTGTTGAGAAACTGTCATATCAACATCACGTGTAACTTGCTACCGATTGCTTCTTGTGTTAGTCCTAGGGGGTGAAGTACTTTTGTGCGAAGAAGAAGATATTTTGTCTTGTTCAATGTGCAATGTGCTATTATATTTTTCTTAACCAACCCTAAGGGTTCATTCCAACGATGTGAATGATTTCCTAAGTTCTACTTAGTGCACAAACAACTAAGTCCCTGGAAATGGCACCAATGATGAGCGGCAAAGTACCCCTACACTCAACCATACGAATATGAGCCTTTCATGAGTGATCCAGTCAAATTCCAAAGACTAAGTGCCTATGCATCTTTGTGGAATGATAACGGGTTGATTAATTGTTATATTCCCAAACTTACTTGTATGTCACGGTTGTATGGTTAAGTAAGCTTGAGGCATATGATTTTTATGGCTTTTATGTGTTTTATATCCTACACTAATAAGGAGGAGAGAGAGGAATAACTAAGTAAATAATCTAATTTAGCTATTCATTAACTAAGTTCTAAGTACTCCTAACACTAGTATCCATTCCCACTTGCCCTACACATCTTGAACCAGTGCAATGTTGTTGGGGTTACCAAACGCTAATCGTTACTAGGTTACCAAGCGCTACAGGCATGCTCGAAGCTGTCGTATTGAGTGTATTTAACTAAGAGAGTTATAGCGTGAGAGAAATCATTAATTAACTATGAAAGAATTAAATAATAATTAACACTAATTAATCTATTTTATATGCTACAAGGTTTATCATAAAGTTCTTCTTTATTTCCATACACAAAGTGTGCTCATGTACACAATGCTCGAATAAATATTCATTCACTCTATGAATCCTATTGTGGGCACACAAAAATAATTCTAATTGTAGAGGGAGAAAATGGCAAGAGTTTGGCTAAGGGACTAACTTCTAACTGTCGAAACCATGGGCGCTGCCTCTTATTTATAGATAAGGAGATAGGTCGTGATATCGAGTATCCGACATCACATGGCAGATCCAATATCGTGGACGCGATATCACAGTTCATCACCTAACAATGGATACATGGGTTTAAGACATGTATGGAAAGTAAGATTGAATGCTTATGTTAGGATTATTTAAATGCTAGTTAATTAGTTAATTTAGATTAGTTAATCTAATTCCTTTTATTTACATTTGAGAACCAACTTATAAACACAAAATGATAAAAATAGAATGCCTCGGTTACACTTAGCCATACCAACGAACATCACAAGTGTAATTAGGAAGAAAAAAATTGACCTTAAGGCTAGACTCACTTCCTAAAAGACTAGTGTACTAGAAACAATAAAGTCTTCAAAATTTAACTAGGTCACATGTGAATGCTTCGTGATTCTTATGGTTGGGCGTAGGGGTACCTCACCGCTCATCATTAGCACCTTTGTCAGAGACTTTTGTTTGTGAAACATGTGCTATTTAGGTTTAAGTGAGTACCATTAATATCATTGTACAAACCTCAAGGTCAATATCATTTTCACTATACATAAAATTATTAAAAGCACATTGACAATTTGATTTTTTTTTGTAAAATATGTTCTTCTTCTCATAAGCAGAAAGATACCAAACTATTGGTCCCAAAAGAATGCAAGGTGGTATACACTCATCCAAATGAGTTTGTGTTGAACTTGACCTTCATCTTACATTAGGATGAACAGTTGTGATGGGGTGATATGGAGGGTAACGTCATCTTGCCCCTGATAGATCTATGCACAGGATGTTGTTTAAGACCCTTAAGAAGTTAGGTATAGTAGATCTTCACAAAGAATACGTTGTGGATGGATATGACACTCGAAACTACTATTCCAATGAAACACAATGTAAATGAGATTAATGTTAGGAGAAAATTCATGAAGCTATAAAGGGAAAACACTACACCAATCCCTTGTTCTTACCAAATCAAGATGACATTGAGGATCCTCCTACTGAAGGTTCTCAACATGAAGATTCTCCACCCCTTGTTATAGATGGTAAGGGTGTGAACTTGACCTTGCGATCCACTATTCATAAATTGGGTTTAGAAAAAAGTGGCAACCAAGGTAGGGACTCAAGTAAGCACTACAATAGCAAGGGATCTAAGGGTGGTAATCATAACAAGTATAAGAGTGGTGGTGGACATCATGGTGGTAGTGGTGGTCCACATTCCTCTTCATCCGATTTTGAACATTCCTATTCATCTGATGATTCTCATGGAAGTTGCTATTGAAACAATCATGATGAAGGTGATCAGAGAGATAAAAATGACCATGAAGGCCACCAAAATCAAGGGGGTGGATGAAACCATCATCAACATCATAGACATAGTGATGATGATGAACCTCTATTGGTGACTCAAAGTATGCTCAACATTACAGAGGTAGTGAAAATCCCAACTAGGCATATGAAGGATAGTCAGATCAAGCACCTAGACATGAACAATATTCCAAGATTTGAAGAGGGATACAACTTTGATATATAAACATATCTACAAGATTTTCAAGATGGCTGTGCCTTATAAAACATAGAGAATGAGTGGTAGAAACTCAAGCTTTTCCCAAGGACACTCATTAAGGAAGCTAAAATTTGGTACTGGTCCTTAGAACTAAAATCTATCCATAGATGGAGTACTATGCTAGAGCTATTTAATGATAAATATTAGAAGTATTTTAGAGTGTCTGATCTAAGAAAGCAAATCCAAGGCTGGAAACAAGGAGTACATGAACCCTTGGATGCTGCCATAGGCTACAACTATTCACTCCTACACCAATGGCTTGGCCATGGTTATTCTTAGAGGAAACAACTTCACCACATCATAGATGGGCTTAGAGCAAAAATAAGAAGAACCCTTGGGGTGTATGCCCAAGGATGATTGTCTAAAATGAGAGCTCATTGAATCTAGAGGCTAATTGAGTAGGTAGCAAAAGAAGAAGGTGAGCTACAAAAAAGCGACAGTGCTGAAGAGTATAATAGGGACCCTTCCGTCAGAAAATGAGAGGTCCACTTTTGTGATGAGGAGAAGTCACCACTTGATGAAGTAGTGAACAGAAAGACCTTGCCCATCCAAAAATCATTTTATGATATTTCATCCAAGGTTGAAAAATTATGGAACTCTTTGGATGAAAAATTATGGGACTCTTTGGATGAAAAATTTGAAACCACTTTGAAGATTGCTGAAGAATCCAAAGAGCAAAGTAGTGATCATAATTTTAGAAGGTAAAAAGAAGCTGAACATGCCTACCAAAGAGGTAAGGGCAAAGCTACTATAGTAGAGGAAGTTGGGGAGTTTGACTCTGATGATGAAATTGAATGTGACATTTGCCAATATGAACATCCAAAGTGATGATGCCTTGTAGTGTCACACTTACAAGAGTCTGGAGTGTATGCATTGAATCCTTGCCTAGCATGTAGGTAAGCTCCAAGACAATTGTCTTATCCTCAAGGTAGTCTAAGACAGTTCCACCAGCAACAAGAAGCTTACTATCCAAGTGGAACTCCTTCATAATTTTATGAATAATACCAATAGTGGTATGAACCAAAATTGTGCCGAATGCCACTATTAATGTAGTAGTACCCTTATAGGCAACTAGATCCATACAGGTACTATGTTTAGTAGTTTGTCTCCCCTAGAAGTTTTGCAAGTCATACATCATTCCAACATCATTATTACCCTCCAGAGTACCACCAAACACATTCATCATCTACTTGAGGGAAAAACCCATATTCGTATCCATATCATCTTCTAGATCCCTCTACACATACACCTCCATCTTCAACCTAGTTACCTCCTTTTGCATCTATGCAAGCTGAGATTCCTCCATAGTCACAACAATGCAATGCTATGATGACTGTATGCTCACAACTAGTTTTTCAACCAAGTGGTCTAGATAATTGCTCAAGAAAAAGACCTTTATTTTGACCTAGTAGTCCTCTCTAGCCCTCATAACCTACTTCGGTTGATCACCCTACATCTCTAGCACCCTCATCCTCTACATCAAACACCTTCAAGTTCCCTTCAAACCAAGTGTGACCTTGGTTTTGCACTATCATGTTAACCCATGCTATTTCTAATTCGATCAAGGTTGGAAATCTTCATATAAAAAGATCTTATCTTGAAAGTCCACTCATTTATCTATAGATTTCTGGACAAGAGCCATGCAAAGCTCTTCTTGACTTTGGTTCTGGAGTTAATCTCATTTCCCATGACATGTACAAGTCCTGGAACCTAACACCTCTCAAGAAGAGCAACGTTCATCTAGAATTAGCATATCTATCAATTACTATCCCTTTGGGATTAGTAAAGGACATTGTGACCACATTTTGTGGATGGTCTTATCCTATTTATTTTCTAGTAATCAAGGTGAACGACTACAAAAATGACTTCCCCATCATTATGGGAAGAACTTGGTTAAGAATGGTCGACACAAGAATGGGTATAAGGGACCTATCTTTAGAAATATCTAAGGAAAATGAGCTAGGAAAAATTGAGAAAAATCATATTCCATGCATTACACACAGTGATAATGGGTGCAATTATGTGTAAAATATTTGGTCAATCAAAAGTACATACATTAAGGTATGCAATGAGTGTGCACAAGAAATTAATATTTAAAGGTGTCTGTATGTAGTAACCACAAAACAGGAGAACACCTAGTGGTTGATATTTGATTCAAATAGTAGCACAATATGCATGGAGCCAATTGAGGGCCTAACATGTGCATATGTTGAAAGTATGGACAAACTTAAATAAGTTCATTTCCAACTCTCTAATGAAGATGATGATACTTTTTGGGAAGAGTTGGAAATCCCTATTCACTTGAAGTAGGAGTCCTTAGAGTTAAAACTTTTACCAACTAATATTGAGTATGCATTTCTAAAGAATGGTAAAATAGTCATAATTAATCTCAAACTTGCTTCTAAGAAAAAATAGAAGTTGTTGAAAGTGATGAACAAATGGTCAATAGCCTTTTCTTGGTCATATCCAGAGCTAACAAGAATTGATCTAAGGATATGCCAACATTGCATCTATATCGGCTTAGCCATGAAGCCTTGAAGGTAGCCACAAAGTTAGTTGAACCCCAAATTGAGGAAAATCATCAAGGAGGAAATAGAGAAACTCCTTAAGATGAGTTTTATCTATCCAATCATGGATAGTGAGTGGGTTAGCCCAATTGTAATAGTACTAAAGAAGGGTGGCAAATGGTGGGTTTACATCGACTTCAGGCTATTGAATATGGCAACATTTAAAGATTATTTTTCTTGGCCATTTGTGGATCAAGTATTAGATACCATATCTGGGCATTGTTATTATAGTTTCTTGGATGGTTATAGTGGTTATAACAAAATCCAAATTGCACCAGAAGATTAGGCCAAGACAACATTCACAAGTCCCTGGGGGACTTTTGCATATTGTAAGATGTCATTTCATCTATGCAATGCCCCTACAACATTTTAATGCTTAGTCCTTAGTATCTTTCAACAATAGATTAGCAGTGGTGTTGAAGTCTTCATGGATGACTTTTCCACCTATGGAGCTACATTTGAGCAAGCCTTGGACCAATTGGAGTAAGTACTAAAGAGATGTGTAGAGACAAACCTATGGCTCAATTGGAAAAAAAGCCATCTCATGGTCCAAGAAGACATTGTGCCAGGTCATTGAATTTCATAGAAAGGGATTGAGGTAGACCCAAAAAAATAGGAGTCATCCAAGGAATAACATGTCAACCAGAGACTGTTAAAGATGGTTGGTCATTCCTTGGACACACTGGCTACTACCAATGATTTAGAAAGAATTTCTCTAAGATTGCAAAGCCATTGGCAGAGCTTATAAAGAAAGATGCACCTTTCATCTGGACTAAGAAGTGTGAACATGCATTTCAATAATTAAAAAAGAAACTCTTAGAAACACCAATGCTATGAGCACTAGACTCGTCTAGACCCTGCCATATTATGATAGATGCATCTAACTATGCCTTGGGAGTAGTGCTCATGTAGATAGAAAATAAGAAATCTCTATACTATATCCACTATGTGAGTTGAAGCATTGTGGGAGCACAGTTAAATTACACCACCAAAAAGAAATAGCTAATGGTAGTGGTGTATGTGCTAGAAAATTTCAAGCACTATGTGCTTGGTTACAAAGTATTTATGCATACAGACCACAATGCAATCTACTTCTTCATGAATAAGCTGATAGTGAGCCCTTGTGTTATACAGTAGCTAGTGATCTTGTAGAAAGTTGATCTCATGATGGTAGATTGAAAAGGGATCAAGAATGCGGTCACTGACCATCTCTCTTACTTAAGATGAAATAACGAAGAGGAGGAGAGCTTGCTCTTTGATCAGTTTCCAGATGAACTCCTCTTTATAGGAGCAATAAGTAAATAAACATCTGCAAAAGAAACATGGTACACTGGCATCCTCACCTATCTTCTCACTCAAAAGATGCCATAAGACTTGGATTTTAAAGAGAAGCAACAACTTCTTCATCAGGCCAAATACTTCATGGAAATTAACAAACACCTCTACAAGGTGTGCGTCGATGGCTTGATTTGTTGGTGTGTCCTTGATGAAGATCAATTGTGCATTCTCTAGGATGCTTACAAAGGGCCTTATGGAGGCCACTATGCAAGGAAACAGATGACCATACAAATCCTAATGGTAGGATACTATTGGCCTACAATCTTTAGGGATTCCCACCAGTTTGTTAAGTCTTGTGAATGTTGTCAATGAGACGGGGGGATGACCACTTGCATGGAAGGTCCTCAATAGTGGATTCAACCACTAGAACCTTTCAAAAGATGAGGCATTTACTTCATGGGTTCCATCACACCCATGTCTAATGAGAAAGTGTATATTATAGTAGTAGTTGACTACTGCACAAAATGGAAAAAAACAACAACCATCCACTACTATAAAATTTATACAACAAAATATTGTGAATAGGTTTGGGATGCCACATTCACTAATTTCTGATAATGGAACTCATTTCATAGGTGCCACCTTTAGAAACTTAATGCAATGCTTAAGGTTAGAGCATAAATTAATAACACATTACCATCCCCAAGCCAACGGTCAAGTAGAGATAACCAACTAGGAGATCATAAAAATACTAACGTAGACTATTAGCAAATATAGGATGGATTGAAGTACAAAACTTAATGATGCTCTCTAGGCTTATCATTTGACTTGGAAACTTCCTATTGCCTATTCTCTCTACAAGTTAGTGTACTGAAAACTTCCAATGCTTCCAATTCAATCCAAGCTTCCTAAACTCTCAACAGCCTACAATCTAAACCATGAGCTAAGTATAGCATAAAAAGAAAGATTAATTCCCTTAAACATGCTAGATGAAATATTATTGGTGGCCTGATCCTTGAATAAGGTGAATAAGGCATTTAGTAAGCAATGTCATGACCTTAGAATCAGGAAAGTAAAACTTTAATTAGGAGATAAGGTTATTTATTGGAACCCCACACATATACCCCAAAAGATGAAATTCCAAACATTGTGGGAGGAACCTTATATAATTGATCAAACCTTTTCCTTAAAACCTAAAAGCCCAAACAAAAAGTAGTTGGTCAACATTCAACAAATAAGGCCTTTCCTAGAACCAAGACAGGCTAGTGTAACTACTGCCTTCATGGATGGACAACCACATTCTATTTTTTGAATCTTCTCCTTCCAACTCAGTCATGTGGAAGATGGCCATCTGTGCTAACAATCAAATTAGCTTCTTAGTTTTTTCTACTTTTTGTTTCTCACATTTTTGATTTTTACAAATGATTTATTTTTCAAATTTTTCTAATTTTACACCATCTTTAGTACCTTTGAACTTTCTTGATTATTTTACATTTTCTTATATATTTTTCTTTGTTTGGTTTTATTTAAGTATGATATTTCCTCATTTTTGCTAATAAATTTGCTTTATTATCATAGGACATAATGCCACTATTGTTGTTTACTAATGATTGTTTTTTCTTAATGTGTGATTGTCTATGTCTGGTTTCTATTTTTGAATTCTAATGTCTGATGACTTTGACATGGTTTATCTTTCATGGAACAGGTAGTGAGTCCACGTCATTTGACCATCCAATGAACTCTATGGTTTTCCTTGTTTTGGAAATTTGAGGTCCCTTCCATTAAATAAACTTCTAATCAATTAGTGACCCTAGTAGTTTTGGAATTAGGAAGGATTCAAAGGTTTGTAAAGGGTGTGACTTTAAGAGGAATCTATACTCTTTGTACTCTTCTACTTGCTTGAGTGCTTGAGTGTGTTCATGGACTTCTTACCATTCCACACCACCTACTAATAGGAAGTGAAATAATGTCATTGCATGGTGTGGTTCCCATTCCAACCAAAAAAATGATGGAAATTCAAAGCACACCCCTTCGATACGAATAAGTCCTTACATGGTGTGGTTTCCATTTCAAAAAAATAAAATAAAACAATGGAAATTCAAAGCATACCCCTTGGACAAATAAATGGGCTATAAGCACTAATTATGGGACTTGAACATCATGCACCTATGCCTGAAGGTCCCCTCTAACTAAAGCCGTCTCTCTCACTTTCTACTTCTCTTTTCCTCTCTTTGTGGAATGGTGGTTATCTTGTGGAATCACTCTTGTGTCTCGAGTGAGTGGATCGGTCTTGGAGTGGTGGTGCGAGGTCACTGAAAGTAATTGATTTTGGTCTAGGCAGAGGATGGAACTTCTTAGGTCATTTTAAACATAAATTCCACAAGGCACTGCTTATGACCTCAATTTGGAACTCCATTCCACCTTCTCTATCATTCACCCATGCTACCATAACTCACCTCACTGCCAGGTTCTATGTTATGCTCTATGTCTTGGTCTGATGTGTTGGGATTCTTGAGTAGATTCTTTCAATTTGGTCTTTAACTTATCATGATCATTAGATCAATTATTGGGCCCATGGACTCCTTAGTTGAGGTTATGCATGGGAAAAAAAGGCATGAGCCTACTATGGGGAGGATCCACTTGCATAGCTCTTGGCATGATTAGTTAAGGTTCCTTGCCTTTGACATTGTTACAATCCTATCTTTCACATTTTCCATTGCATATATTGCTCAGTGCTCCTTAATCTTTCATTTCATTTATGCACTAAATCAATTTTTTTCTTTTTTCTCCAAACTTATGAGCTTCAACACCTCTTCTCATGTTTTCATAATATTCTTGTCCTTTTAAGGTTTTATTTGACACCAATTTCACTCAAAAACTCTTCATATTTTGCAAGATTAACTACAATCAAAGTTTGACTACAGTAGTCAACGATTACGTTGATGAGGCCCCATCAATGCATCCTACCTTATTGATGAGGCTCGATCGACTAGGTGTCATTGACACAACACAAAACCCCTATATATACTATTGAATAATTTGTAATTTTTTACCATTTTCTCATAACACAAGGGGACTTTTTGAAAATTTTTAGAGCCTAAAACTTCCAGAGCTCATAACTTCTCAACTGTTTGTCTAAATCACTCTGTTTTTTGATCCTAAACTTATCAAATGTAAGATATTTATCATGGGGACCACAAACCTTAAATTTTCTAATGAAACAATTGATGAAATTTTTTGGAATTTTTTCTAACTCCCCCAAAGGGTTAGCAACCTTAACCATATATAAACATAAATGTTTTCACAAGTTAACCCTTCCAGCAACATTTGGGATAATTTATTAATGATAATACATAAATAAATGACAATCAAATTAATTAAATTAGCCATAATCACAACATAGCCAAAGCATAACCATCCTTAAGAGATAAGGTATGCTAATTGTTTTAAGGTTACACAATGATTGCTAATCCATGGTCTTATTGTGATGACAGATGACACCCAAAAAAAAACCTCTACAAGAAGGAGAACCCTTGCAACCATAGGAGAAGTAACCTAGAGCTAGAAGCTGCTAGCAAGAGCAAGGCCAAGAACTACTTGAGGTGATCCATGCAATGGGACCTCTTTGTTGGGAGCTTGAAGTGGAATCTATCTAATAGATTCCAGAAGAAGAAGTGCCAACTGAACAATCACAACGAGGAGGAGTGCTTGGACCCATACCAAGGCTTGAGGTCACTTTGACTCAATCCTGCCTTGATATCATCAAGTCTTAATAGATTCAATGATCCATTATTAAAGAGATTAACTTCGGGCCATTTTTGGAGAAATCTCTAGATGATGTGAAGACTCAACTATGAATCTTGTCCATGTGGCCAATTATCACATCCAATGGGGAGTGGCACATTAGAGAGACATACCTTTTCTAGAACAATCGAGAGTTGGGATCCATAGTCAAGATCAAGGACATTCAAGTGTCCTACTTGATAGAAGCTATTGCATGAGCACTTGGGTTTCTTGACACTAGAACATAGTTGGCATAATTATCCATGCAAGGTGACCTTGAAGCCAAGAAGGAATGGACCCAACATTGTTACTAGTTGGACTACAAGGAGTATGATGCGCTCACACTAGTGGAGCGAATTTACTTTAAGATCATAGCCTATCACCTTCATCCAATGGTGAAGCCAAGAAAGGTAACTACTTTCTCCCCCTAAGCATGCACCACTCTAAGTGGGAAGTTGCTCGTTAACCTTTCACAACTACTATACTTGGAAATTAATAAAAATTTCAAAGAAAATGAATGTCGAAAAAGGACTCTACCTTTTTCATGCCTCATCCAAAAACTTTGGGAGAGGGCAAGCATCATTCACTACTCTAATGATACACTCAGGCATACTCCTTTGGCTTCATGGTCCTAGATCATAAAAGATAAGAAACTAGTGATGAATCAATTAGAGGAGTTGTTGCCATCACCACCCACTTAGGAAACAACACTAGAGGCTTGCAAAACCATTGAGCATCTACATAAAATCCAATAATAGCTCTTAAGTGAATAAGAGCAATAGGCAAGAATGAGTGGGGCAAATCCATCTATGTATTAGCCAATGATGAGTCACCTTAATGAGATGGCCCGAACAGTAAGCTAGATGGAGCGAGGTGGTCCCATTTTCTTTGTCCAATGAATGTAGAGGCCTTCGAGATTAGATCCCAATGCTCGAGAGGTGAAAGTTTCACTAGAAACATACCATCTATTCACAAAAATATCTAGGAAAGCTATCACTTTCTCAATGCAATTGGAGGAAGGCAAAGAGGCAACTATCTTGGTGATGTAGCACTAAGGGTAGGAGACAGTGGTAGAGGTGGTTGCTGACTATGTAGAAGAAGCATTGAATGCACTTATGACATATATACTAGAAATATCTACACTTCAAGATGTGTAGACATTTGCAGGCATGGTCAGTGGAAAATTAAATGTAACCCAACATGAAAAGTTGCTAGAATGACTAGTAGGAACTAGGCAATTGACTTTGGACATCTTTGATGTTTCGAAGAACATCACCACAACCTAGTTAGAGCTACTGAATGTAAGGGGTAGATGTATTATTTTGGAGGGGCAACTAGAAATGACCTAAGAGCAAAATCAACACTTGGCTGTAAAGGTTGCCAAACTTCATGCTGAACTTGTAGATCAAGCAATCCTTATCTTAGCAATGACAAGCAATGAAGCTATCAAAAAAATTCAAGAACAATTTCAGAAGGTTGAGGGAGAGGTAGTGATAATGATATTTAAATAGTTTATAGTAGAAGCTAAAACATAATCAATCCAAAAGGACTTGAATTAGATGCACTAGGAAAATGAAGCAATAATTGCATAGAATCATCAGCTACAAAATGTTGATGTTTAGATAGATTAAATGTAAGAATTTAGTCATCAACAGTGAGAGCAGCTTGCTAGGGTAAACAATAAATTGAGGAAATTGACCACAAAAAATCATAATCTATTAATGGAGAAGGTATGCACCTTGTGTTAGAAGTCTGTCATCGAGATCGTTGCTTGGAAAAACAAAGCTCTCAAATTTGAGAGAGTGAAAAATTACTACAAGGACCAAGTTAGTTTGTAGAAAGAAGTTAATGAAATACACATCCAAATGGAAAAGGCAAAAATGAATGAAGCCCTATAGCAACTCAAACAAGGAAGAAAAGTGTGGCAACCCATCATTAATGGGATCGATGCCTACAACAAAGTAGAGATCCATTTAAAGGAGTTACAAATTGAGGAGATGATAGAGTACATGGAGTTGTCCAATCTCTATTATGAAAACCTAGCAATGCTAAATTCCAGACAACCATAGTTGGAGTTAAGAAAACAAGTGGCTAGCTTGTATCTCTTATATGAGGGAAAGTTCAATCGCCAGAAGAATGCCATGCAGAAGCTTGAGGCTGCTAATGCTAAACTCAAAGTTCTCAGAAAGAGATTTAGAGATCAAAGATCTATTGCTAAGAACCTAGCTAGATGGATGAATGACTACTAGGAGGTAAAGAACATAGTTAGGGTGTTCAACATTGAATGCAAATAGTTTGCCACCTGGTTCATCAATGCAAAAGAGTTGTTTCTAGCAATCCTGTGTCCTTGGGATGTGCCTATTCTGACCCACATTAGGGAAGCTTCATGGATGGTGCATGATCCCAAGAGTAAGGAGGAGAAAATGATAGCACTATTGGATGCTTTTCACTTCCTTCCTGAAGTTGTAGCAGCTATAGGACAGCCACAACCACCTCAACTACTACCCTTGTGTGAAGCCAGTGAAGGTCCCTTGAAGCCTCAAGAACCACCACTTCCTAGGACTATTTAATATTTTCTAGAAGCTTTATAACATCAAGGAATATGTTGTTTGATTTTTGAAAAGTTGAGTCATGGTGTTCAATTTTTTGTCCTGAATACCACCATTTTTTGTAATGTGTTGATCCATACACTTGGGCACTCAATTTTTTGTTAAGTCAGTTAGATTATTTTGTTTGAAGAAAAGTTAGTTAATAATCCCATACCTTTCTAATTTTGTAAAAGAAATCAAGGAAAAGTTTTTATTCAATCATGGGGATATGATGAGTCGCATGTTGTTGGTTGCATCAATGAAACCTCATTGACGTGGCCTTATCATCTAGGCCTTGTTGACGAGGCCTAGTTGACATATCATATCATGCGTTGATGTGGCCCTATTGATGTAGTGCCTATAGTTGTTTATAAATGCACACCTATAGCTACATTATGGCAAGTAGAGATTGTAGTTGTAGTAGAACTCTTGCATATTTTCCATTTGAAATCTAGAATTTTTTCCTCAAGTGCCCATAGCTAAAGTCATTGAGTGTACGAATCTTTATTCAAGTATTTTTGTACATGAGCATGAGAGTGTGTGTAATAATAAAGATGAGCTTTCTAATAAACCTTGCAGCACTTTCAATAGATTAGCTATTTCATTTATGCATTTAATATTTTTAGTTATTTATTAAATATTTTCAACTAGTTATTAATTATTTTCTAGTTATTACATTAATAAAGCAATTAATCTAGATAGATTACACACATAAGTACGATCACTTCGAGTGTGACATGTATTTGCTTGGTAATCCCAGCAGTTTTATTGCTTGGTACACATAGTAGTGTAGCACTTGGTCGCCCAGTAGCAGATACATGGGTTCAAGAAATGTACGGAAAGTGGGATTAGATGCTTATGTTAGGATTAGTTAAATGCTAGTTAATTAGTTAATTTAGATTATTTAATCAAATTCCTTTTATCTACATTTGAACACCAACTTATAAACACAAAATGATAAAAATTGAATGCCTTAGTTACACTTAACCATACCAACGAACATCACAAGTGTAATTGGGAAGACAATGATTGACCTTAACGCTAGATTCACTTCCTAAAGGACTAGTGCACCAAAAATGATAAAGTTCGTAGAATTTGACCGAGTCATGTGTGAACACTTCATGATTTGTATGGTTGGGCATAGGGGTACCTCGCTACTCATCACCATATAAAATTCACATCTTATTTGCATGGCTCTTATAGAAGATGATGATAGAACAACTGGAGATGATGATCAAATAATAAATATTGATGAAGAAAGGTATGAATTATTGGTTACTAAACTTTTATCCTTTCAAAGTCTTTGTATCAAGTCAAAGAAGGCATTAAAAGATAAGATAATATAACTCTGACCTAAGGGCTAAGAATAAAAAACTAACCTTATCTTATGAGAAAATTGAAAAAGAACTTGTAGATATAAAACTTGTGAATGAGATACTTATCAAAGGAAAGGAATCCCTTTGCATAGTTCTAAGAGAAGAAACAGATCCACATGAATAAAAGAAGAAGTATCAACATCCAAATACAAGGCTACACCAAGGGTAGAAGTATCAACATGCACTTCATCCAAATAAAAGGTAACTCCAAGGTTTACCTATTTTATCCAAAATAAAAAGATTAGTGCTTGTGATTGCTTGGGGTTGCCAATGTTGGGCCTTTGGTCTCGTGACTTGGATCACAGGAAATAAAGGTGTTTCTTTAAATAGGGGTTAGGTGTTTGCTAGTCTTTGGCAACACCAAGGCCCAAATACCTCCAAATAAACATAGTGGTTATAGAGAAAACTAAGTGTGAATGTGTAGTTACTATTGTGATTGTTGAAATGGTTGGATTTGTATATGAAATTGTAACTAGCTATTGTAACAGAAATTAAATTAACCTTGTCAAACACTGTGAGTCATCAAAGATTCCTATTTTGTCAAGTCACTTAGTCTATATAGTCCCTATAGTACATTACTTGAAGCAAATAAAATTTCACAAAAATGCTTAAGCACAATTATGCCAAAATCTACTCCTAATTTTTCCTAGAGAGAAAGTTTTACAAGAAAACTAGAAATAGAGTAAGATTCAATGGATTTAGAAAAAGAAAAGAAAAGAAAGGCTAATTTTTATGAAATTTGAAACATTTAAGTGAGATAAATTAACATGAGAAAACACTTTGCAATAAAGTTATTCAAAATAAATCTAAAGATTAGAAATTTTCCAAACCCTCTGAGCTCAACAAGTAATTTCATAAAAGACACTTTTATTTAACTACCAAAACGCTTTGTAAATGAAAAAGTACAAGCTTATTGATTGAGGTAACTTCCCAAGGAGTCAATGCCATTCTTGGAATTTCTAGCTCAGAAATTCATAGGATCATCATTCACTCTATGTTTGATATTTTCTCAAATGGTGTAACCCTTGTTTTCCATGATGAGTTTTGTGATGCTCTCTTCAATCAATCAGTATCATTGAGAAGTGGCACAATTCTTAGAAGTTAGATAGCCCAAGATGCATCTACACTCTCCCTTATTATGCTGTATAATATTATTGTTAAAGGGGAAAGTTATAGTTATTTGCTACCAGCCCAAGCTTTTTTCCTATATTGTCTTCTTACTGGTCAATCGTTAGACTTGGGACATATCCTTTGTATAGGCATGTTGAGACTTTTCACTAAAGAGAGAGTTTATGGACATATTCTTCTTATTAATTTGTTGATTAGTAATAGAGGAGTTCTTATTTCTAGTATGCCTTTATTGAAAGGTAAATGGAAGGAGCATCACTCACATAGAACTTGTAGAACCAAGCTCCAACCCTTAGAAAGTAAGACAGAAGAAAGCTTCATCACCTCCTAGGGCCTCTCCTTATCTAAAAGTTCAAATCTATTAGTAGCCATGTGAAATCAACTCTCAAGAAGATTTCAAAATCTTTTGCTAGGACTCTTGGGATGATTGGATAGAACCTTTCATACCTTCATAAGAGAATGGATGTAGCAGTAGTACCTCTTTCTCTAAATGGGTAGCAGTTTGAGGAGAGTACCACCCCTCTCATATTAAATAGTGAGAAGGAATATCCTACACCAGTTAGGCACTCCACAATTGTCAGTCCATCTTGTGTATATGACTCAAGAAAAGCCTTTGATTCCAAGTATCTTGATGCATTACTAGCACATATCCATGAGGAGTTCCATAATCTTGCATAGCCTAGGCCTAGCTCTCATATTCATGAGCATGTTCCTCAAACCTTTGAGTAGTAGGTGATAAGGAGAATCTTTGGAATGACATCTTCATGAGAACTAGCTGATCCTAGTACATACCATAGGAAGGGTGGTTCCTCATCTTCTCAACAGGCACCATCTCATCCACCTACATAATCTTAGTTTTAGGTGAAGCTATGTTCCTGTAGAGCTCCTTTTACAATTTCATCATTAAATGATGATGATGAGTAGCATGCCTCCAACATTAGCACTAGCACCAAAAATGGTGATAATGAAGAGGAGACATATAAACCCTCTCATGCAACAGCTACCTCCAATGATGACTCTGATGATGGTATTGAAGTTAATGGATAGGCACTCTTGTTGGTCTTCTCCTTTTGGGTGATGTTCAAAAAGGGGAATAATTTATGAAGTTGTATGAGTGTATGGGAAACCTTGTGTGTAGCTGTGTCTTTATCTAATAACATGTTAGGGATAGGTTATGATTTATTTGGGTAGTTTGTGATGATGGTATTTTTGGATAGTTTGGACAGGTTGTGATATGTTGTTCATCTTTTATATTATGGATGACATATATATATAATTTAAGCATTGGGAATAGGTTATTGGTTTGTCCTCTTGGCTATATCATAAGGTGGAGACCTCATAATGTTATCAATTTCCTTTCTTATGGATTCATGAAGTTAGAATCATTGACTTAAGCCTTTATATCCCTATTCTAGTAGTACCTTTTGCAACCATTGGAATTTATACATCTTAAATGCTTTTTTTGGATGTACTAACCCATTTTTTTCATTTTTGAACATCACCAAAATTGTAGAGATTGTTGACCTTGTGGCATTTCAAAACCTTAGAGAAAATGGAGAATGTAGAATGTGTTTGTGTGATTGTAATCTTATAGGATCATGATAGAGTATAATGAGCAATGACTTTAAATGGTGATGTAAGACTTCAGAATAAGAGCTGAATTAGAATGAGATCCATGTTGAGATGTTGAAATGAAGACTAAGTGGATGAGATGAGAGCATAGATGAAACTAGAGTCTATGAGCCAAATGAAGATGTTCCAATGACTACTGAGATGCCAAAATGAAGAAGGAATGCTTTATATATCAAAGTGTACAAGAAAAGTAGATGTCTCATAAAAATAACAAACGTGTAACTTGGAGAATAGATGACTCAGGGTAGATGTCTTACTATAAACTTCTCCATTTTTAGATAGACATCTCTCCTGCATTGAGGCTTCTTGCAGTTAGATGTCTAATCGTTGAAGTAGATGTATAAACTAGCCATTTAATAGTTGTTGCATGAATTTTAAGGAGTTTTTGGAAACTCAAAGGGTATAAGACTAAGTAGAATTCTTGGGAATTAGGTAAACACTATTCATTGAAAGATCTATTCTTGGCTACTCAAGAGAATTTGTCTTTGTTCTTCATTGATTTATCATTTGTGTACTTTGTATGTTGTGAGCTTCAAGTGCAAGGAGTTTATAAATCAAGTTACACTCTTTCCTTGATCTTTTTCTTTCTTTCTTTGTAGCCTTGCAAGATTGATGTGCTTCTTATGCGAATGCATCTTAGTTGAGCTTGTTGGGACCTTGTGGGGTTGAGTGGTTTTGCAGCGACAAAACACTACAATGCAGAATTCATGTTTGTGAAGGTTATGGAATCCTTTAAAATACATTTTGAGTTTGCTAGAACCTTGTGGGCTTGAGTTGTTTTGCAGCAAAAAAATACTCTAGTGCAGAGCTGACTTTTTTAAAGGTTGTAAGATCCTTTATATCATATTTTGAGCTTGTTGGGAACTTACGAGGTGGAGTGGCTTTATAGTAATGAAACACTACAAAGTAGAGCTCAAATATTTTAAAGGTTGTGGTGTCCTTCAAATCATATTTTTGAAGCAAAAAAGTTTGGAGGTGTGCATGGATTCTACCCTTCGAGTGTGGACTACCTAGTTAGGGAACCACATAAAAAATTATGTTTGATTTTGATGCTTGCAAAGAATTTAATTGGGAAACTTTTTCAACCCCCCTTCTAAGTTGTTGATTTTCAATATGTGCTTAGCCAAAGATTTTTCAAGAAATAGATGTCAAGACGATCATCTACTTTGCTTGTACACTGAACATCTAGTTGTCTTGCTATTTGAAGATATACTGATGAGCAGCTAGGTACCCCTATGCCCAACCATATGAATGATGGGAATTCACACGCGACTCGGTTGAATTCCGTAGACTATAAGCACTTAAGATACACTAGACTCTAACCAGTGAAACCTGGGGTTAGAATGGTCGTTGCCCTCCTAATCTCACTTGTGAGGTTCTGTTTATGATGATTAAGTGAGACTAAGGCTAATGGTTTATATAGCTTTTTACTTATCTTTTGGCGGCTAACTATCTTGAAAAGTAAGGTTAGAATATTAATTAATCTAAGATTATCTTAACCTAAATCTTAACTACTCCTAACATAAGTATCCGGTCCCATCTTCCGAGCACATTTTGAGCATCTCCTAACACTTTTGGGTTACTAGACATTAAGTGTCACTGGGTTTACCAAGTGTTTGATTTACATTCGAGATGGTCGTACTTATGCCCTTTATGAACTACGAATGAACGATAGCAATTGAAATAATAATAATAGAAACTTAAGTAATTATCAAAGTAATTAACAAAGCATAAACATGTTAAACTACTAAATGCATAAAATAGCTAAGTCCAAATGCTGCAAGGAATGATTGAATAGTTCGTCTTTATTTTCATCATGCTAATGGGCTCAGATACATCAATGCTCGAATAAAGAGCTGATCACTTTTCTTACACTTGTTGTGGACACTTGGAAAATATTCTATCTCCTATGGGAACAAACTGCAAGAGCTTTGCTACAACTAACTGAAAGGTACCTAAATGAGGCAAAAGGCCCTCTTACTTATAGGCCGAAATAGGCTCTACGTAAACAGGGCCATGTCGATGCATGGAAGGCTACGTCGACAGGGCCACATCGACGCAGCTGCGTATATGCAGCCTAGTCGACGCATCGACTTAATAACACTTCATCATACCCCCACAATTGAGTAAAAGCTTGTCCTCGATTTACTCTACAATTTAGAAGGTATGGACTTTTATTAACAATGCACATGACTTTACACATACATTACACACACATGACACACACATGACACAACATTGACTTGACCAAGTGCCTGAGTTACAGAGAAGGACAAATTACAAAAATGACAGTGTTCAGAGATAAAATTGAACACCTCCCTGATCCTGAAGCCTCTACTGTGTAGGATGATGCAAAAAATTGCTAAAGAGGATCACATCGTCCTTGGGGACGGTGGTTCTAACAGACCTTCTCTAGCCTCTGGCCCATGCATTGGTGGCAGCATGAATGATAGCTATCCTGCAGCAACTGCAACTTCTAGAGCCAGCCAAAAAGCCTCCAAGAGAGCCCTCATTTTTTCTTCTTTGCTTCTGGGATTATTCATTGTTCAGGTAGCTTCTCGAATGTGTGCTAAAATTAGAACTTCCCAAGGGCATGGCAACATTGAAAGGAGTTCTTTCAGGTTCACAAACCAGGCTACGAACTACTTGCGTTAGATGTCGAATGCTCGAATTGATGCCTACAGCTGTTGGTAGTCATTCATTCTATAGGCCAGGTCCTCTATGACTGTACGTTGTACTTCAAAGCTTGTGTGGAGAACCTTGAGTTCTATGTTTACCATTTCCAGATTCTACTTTATTGCCTTATGTGCTTGGAACTCACCCTTGTATAGGGAATACGAGGTGGCCACTTGCTTTTCTAACTCTAACCATGATCTCTCGGCTATGAGCATAGCCAAGTTTTCATATCAAAGGTTGGTGAGCTCCATATATTTTGTTATCTCCTCAATATGCAGCTCGTTAAGGAAAATTTCAGCTTGATTGTAGTCATTTAATCGATCAAAGATAGGTTGCCATGCATTGCCTCCCTCTCGGAGCTGCTGGAGCACTTGGTTCATTTTGGCCTTTGCAACTTGAATATGCTTTTCATTCACTTCCTTCTGCAATCCCACTTGGTCCCTATAATGATTTTTGATGTTTTTGAATTTTAGGCCCTCATTCTTCCAAGCAGCGATTTCAATTGCAGACTTCTATCGCAATGCCCGAACCTCCTCCATTGACAGATTCGAATTCTCAGCAGCCAATCTTCTTTTGTCAGCATTTACCTTGGCTATTTCTTCTTGCTGCTAGTGGATAAAATTTTTCATGTGTTCATTCTATGCACCAACATTACATAGGTGATGAACCTCCGTGGCCAGTCGCACATTCTCTTGGCGAACCTTCACCAAGTTCTTATCTAAGCGATATTCTCGAACGTCTACCAAGAACTTGTTGAAGATTTTCATCTCCCACACATCCTCAATGACCTAAAGTCTAAGTTGAAGCTATTGAAAAGCTTCTTCCCTAATGATTTCATAGTCGAGCATGGTTGGATCGGCAAGTTGAGCTCTTAATTGGGCTACCTTTGTTGCCAAGCGTTGACAAGAAACTTGAGTAGTTTCAAGTTGCCCTTCCAAAATGAGGCTCTTGCCCCTTGCCGAGAGCAGCTCTGAATGGGTTGTAGTAATGTTGTATGGAAGGTGGAAGACATCCAAAAGTAGTTGTCTAGTTCCCAATAGTTAATCGAACAACTCCTTGTGTTGGGCTGCATCAATCTTGCAATGTGAAGTTCCGGTAGACACCTGTACATCTTGTAGTCCATGAATGTTTGGTATAGGTCCTGCCGATGCATTGAGAGCTATAGCAATTGTGTCAGCAACCACTTCAACCGTAACCTCCTGTCCCTGGTGCTACATCACCAGGACCATCGCCCCTTTACCATCTTCCAAGAGTACTGAGAAAGTAGTAGCATTTCCTAAAATTTTAGAGAATAACTGTTGGGTTGATACTATTACCTCTCAGATGCTTGGATCTATTTTGGTTGGCACTGGTGCTTGGGCGGTGGAGAATATCAGCCCTACCTTCTCAAGAAAGCTAATTGATTGAGCCACTTGCTCTAGGTGGCTCATGGTAGGGCGATAGACCGAAGGGTCTTCTCCTCCACCAGTCCTGCCATATTGCTCTTGCTGGCTCAAGAGCATTTCCCGGATCTCATGGATGTATTCTACCATGGTTTGTGAGCTTAGCTATGTTGTTTGTGTAGGTGGTGGAGGTGGTTGTTGCTCCTCCTCTGTCTGTGTGGTGGCAGGAGTTTTATCCTTCATCATTTTTCACTAAGAGGTAATTGCAGTGCGCCGGATTACATCATTGGAGTACCGTGCTATTCTTGCCCATTTGCACAACTTTTGGATTAGGCATGGAAAGGGGAAAGCTCATCTTCCATGTTCTTTCTCAGTGAACCTCTTTTCAATCTACAAAAATAGCAACTGTGGAAGACTCATTGGGAATTTCCCACTCAAGGCGGCACATGCATGAGCAGAGAAGGTTGTGATTTTACTGGGTCTTACCGTTGGGTTTAGGTGGTAAGACACGATCTTTGAGTACACTCTCTCTACCATGGTTAGAGATCCAAATTCCTTGCACTCTACCCCATAGCACCGTTTGGTCCATTTCGCCTTTACCTCTGGATCTGCCTACTTTGGAATTTTCACCACATCTTCCCTAGTCTCGAGCAACCCCAGAGCTTGCGCTATCACCTCCAAAGAGTAAGAGACATAAATGTCTTTGATTTTTACTCTAGACCCTGGTTGTCGATTTGTCTAGAAGAGATAAGTTTCTCGTAAGTACCATTCACCACTAGTTGTGATGATTAGCCACATCAGAGAGTTTTGTAGTTGGAGCCTTACTTCTTTTGGTGCGTTCTCGAGGAATGGTCCAAAATTTAGCTCTTGGAGGACCGTCCGTTGCACCTCGCGTGGTGTGATAGCATCAAGATAGGCTTGGGTCAGGGTGACCTCAAGCCATGGTGCTATCCCAGGAGTCTCATCCCCTTGCGATTACTTGCCGAGAATCTCCTCTTCTGGAATCTGATAGATAGATTTCACATCAGGTCCTTCGCGGAGGGGCCTAGTTGCATGAGAGCCCTCTGCATGCTCTAGCTATTGCACACCTCGTCCCCTTCCTATGCGTGGGCGCTTGTCCCTTGGTTATGACAGTCCTTCATCCCTTGGGTGCTTCAGTTTGGGTGCCATCTGCAATCAAACATAACCGCCTGTTAGACTGTACATAAGTAGCTTAAGATGGCCCATATACACCTTCTCAATTTGACCAAGTTATGTTGTTGGCATAGGCACATCTTTAAGTCTTCCAGAGTGTTAATTTATGGGTTAGATCCAAAGTTTTTGTAATTAATCAATTAATTAATTACACCTAGGCACCACCCCCCACAACTGAGAGCATACCCCCGGTTACATAAAAGGGGTGAGGATTGGTTGAGGTGGACTTGCAATGGAATGTAGGTGCATTGGGAAAGGTTAGGTAGAAAAAATGACAAAAAATCCCTTCAATTTGGAGCTCAAATGATGAAAATGTGAAGCACAGCAGCCCTATATATAGTGATTAGGTGCTATGTTGACTGGGCCGTGTATATGCAGGCATTGCATATATAGGGCCCCATATATGCAGGGTTGTTTACCTGTTGACCAACATTGACCAACTTGGAAAAAGCCTGAAATGATGAATTTAAAATGCCAAATTGGGGTGGTTAATGTGTGCGAGAGGCCCAGTCATGGCTAAGGACATGAGGAAGGTAATTGGGTGCAAAAAAGAGTCAAAAATAGGAGAATAGGACTCAAAAAGAACTCCGCGGGAAAGAAATCAAACGATGGGACCCTAAAACTAGTCTACCACGAAATCCAAAGGATGGGAGGCTTAACAAGTGGGACCAAGGAGATGTAGGTGGATCCTCCCCATAGTAGGCCATAGCCTTAGTAGCCCCTGCATATCCCCAACACTGGGGTCTGTGGGCCCCAGGGCCAAGAAATGGTGTTTGCTAGTTAAGACTCCTACCCAAGAGATCCTGCCAGGGCATGGGAAGCCCAAGGAAATCATGATGAACTTTCACAACATAAGACCAGCAATGAGGTGACTTACAGAGAGAACTAGGTTAAGAGAGAGAGACGAGAAAATGGAATTCTGATCATCGGTCACATGAAACCCCATGTGCAGTTGTGGTTAAGTGACCTGGTAGAACCATTCTTGATTTTAGACCCAAAACCATCCACATTCAGTGACATCACAACAATAGAAGAAGTCCTGACCATCCCCTAAGGAAGCAAGAATGACCCCATAGAGAACCACCACTCCAAAAAATGTGAGAAGAAGGAAGTGAGACGGGATGAAGATAGAGGGGACCAAGGAAGTCCCATAACTAGTGCTTGTGGCCTATGAGAGGTGGTCTAAGGGGTGTGCTTTGAATTTTCACCATTGATGTCATGAGTTTTTTTTCTTCTTCTTTTTTGTTTTTTCCTCTTGCGGGGGAACCACACCATGCAAAGACCCATGCATGTTCGCATGCATCCGACCAAGGGGTGTGCTTTGAATCCTCATGTTTATTTCTTTTTTTTTTTTGAATTTTTCAGTGAGGACCACACTATGCAAGGTCGAACTTCGCAGAAGCTTCCTTGGAGACAGGAACTTGGAGCGGTAGGAAATTCGTAAGGATGCACCAGCCACCCAGGGAACAAGACAGAGCGACGAATAGTGCATTCCCCTTGAGGTTACACCCGATTCAAATTGTTGGATCATCTCTGAGTCTGGGAACTACACAAGTCACACATTAATTATAATGTTTTTAAGTGAAGGGGTTGCATGTTCTCAATAGAAGGAAAATCATGGAGTGGGTGAATAGGTGGATGACGTGAACTCACTACCGATGTTATGAACAGAAAATAGACATAAAGTCCAAAGACAACCATGCTAGTGCAGGACCTAGACAACTAGGTGGACTAGTATACATTACCCATCGCAACAAAAACCATCTGCACCAGACATCTAAAGACAAAAAGACGACATATTAGCAATCATGCGAAAAATGAAACACACACAAAGAAACGAAAAATAATTAAAGAAAGGAAAAAATGTACAAAGAACTTGCAAACGTATGAATGATGGTGAAAAAAAAAAGGTGTAAAACAAAAAATTGCAAATAGTGAGGGGTGTAGTGGAATGGATCAATAGAGATGACGATCTCCCCCACAACTGGGTGGAAAGGAGGAGATGCAAAAAATGAAGTGAGGCTGATTGAGTGATGACGAGGTTGTGGCACTAGTTAAGTGAAGTTCACGGAAAGGTTTTAGTTGTTGGTGGTTAACTAACTGTGTTTTGGTGGCGTCCTCAGGTTTGTGAATAAGTAAGGCGCTGGATGGAAATGTTTCAGAGACAATGTAAGGTCCCTTCCACAGTGTTTGAAACTTGGTCAGTTGGGATACATGTGAGGGGTTCCAATGCAACACCTTGTCTCCACATCTAGATGTGACCTTCTGAATCCTAAGATCATGTCATTCCTTATTATAGGCCTTGTGGATTTCATTTGAAGATAGGGCCACTAATCGGTTCTCATCTAGCACACTTAAATTGATTAGTTGTTCACGTTTTGCTAATGGTAGGTCAAGGCCTAAGTCACTAGTGGTGGATAGTGTGCGGAGTTCGGTCTGAATTGGAAGTGTTGATAACTTTCTATACACTAACTCATAGGAAGAGTATCCTACAGGAAGTTTCCAAGTGGAGCGATAGGCCCATAGGGCATCGTTGAGTTTGGTGCTCCAATCCCTCCTATATTTTTTGATGGCTCAGGTAAGGATCTTGGTGATCTCCCTATTGGTGACTTCGGCTTGCCCGTTGGCTTGGGGGTGATAGGGTGTTGTAAATTTATGTGTTACCCCTAAGTGTTGAATGAGTTTCCAAAAAGTGACACCTGTAAAATGAGTCCCATTATCAGAAATGAGTGCATGTGGCACTCCAAACCTGTTGATGATTTGTTGCTGGACAAATCGTGCAGCAGTCTTGGAAGAATAGTCAACGATGGCTGCCGCTTCTACCCACTTAGTATAGTAGTTCACAGCTATGATGATGTATGTCTTTCCATTTGACAGGGGTGTGATGGATCCCATGAAGTTGATACCCTAAATGTTGAAGAGCCCTAGTGGCTAGATCCACTATTGAGGTCCCTCCAATCATGCTGACATCCCACTGTCCCTCTAGCATCGGTTGTAGGAGTGGGTGAACCATTGTGCATCCCTGAAGATGGTGGGCAAGTAATACCCTGCAAGCAGGATCTTAATGATGGTACAACGTCCAGCATAGTGGCCCCCACAAGGGCCATCATGAGCATCATGGAGGATGCACAGTGTATCACCATTAGGGACACACCATCGAACCAAGCCATCTATGCACACCTTGTAAAGGTGGCCAATGATTTTCATGAAACTCTTGGCCTTATGGAGAAACTGTTGTTTCTGCCAATGGTTCCACTCCTTTGGCAACTCTTGAGTGGTGAGGTAGGTGAGGATGTGGCTAAACCAAGGGGATTCCTTGGGCACTTGCAAATCAACTATGCCTGTGAAGAGGAGTTCATCTAGAAATTGGTAGATAAGGGCTCCTCCTCTTCTATGTTATTCCATTGCATCCAAGATAAGTGGTCAGCAACCACATTCTCAGTCCCCTTCCAATCTACCATGGTAAGATCAAAATCCTGAAGAATCACTAGCCTCCAGATTATGCAAGGGCTCACTGTTGGTTTGTTCATCAAGAACCAAATAGAACTATGGTCAGTATGCACAAACACCTCATATCCAACCACATAGTGCCAGAATTTATCCAAGGCAAACACCACCGCCATCAACTCCTTTTTGGTGGTGGTGTAGTTCAACTGAGCACCCACAATGCTATGGCTTGCATAGTGGATATAATATGGACATTTCTGATCATCACACTATGTAAGCACAGCTCCCAAGGCATAGTTGGATGCGTCCATCATAATGTGAAAGGGTCTAGACCAATCAGGTGCACATAGAACTAGAGTTTCTACGAGTTTCTATTTCAGTGCTTGGAATGTAGACTCGCATTCCTTGGTCCAGATGAATGGAGCATCCTTCTTTGTAAGTTCTACCAATAGCTTGGTGATCTTCAAGAAGTTTTGAATGAAATGCCGGTAGTAACTAGTGTGTCCAAGGAATGACCGAACATCTTTGACGGTACTTGGTTGGTGGGTGATTCCTTGGATGACCCTGATCTTTTGAGGATCTACGCTGATCCCTGTTTGTGAGATGCGATGCCCCAGCATGATGCCCTCTTGGACCATCAAATGGCTTTTTTGCCAATTAAGCCACAGATTGGTGTCTACACACCATTTTAGAACCTACTCCAGATGGTCCAAGGCTTGCTCAAACGTGGCCCAATAGGTAGAGAAGTCATCCAGGAAGACTTCTACTCCATTTCTGATTTGTTGTTGGAAGATGCTTAGGACAAGGCATTGGAATGTAGCAGGCGCATTGCACAAGCCAAAGGGCATATTCTTGTATGTTGAAGTTCCCCATGAACTTGTGAATGTTTTTTTGGCCTGGTCCTCTGGTGCTATTTGGATTTGGTTATAACCACTATAACCATCCAAAAATTTGTAGTAGCGGTGCCCTGCGATGGTGTGCAACACCTGGTCCACAAATGGAAGCAGAAAATGATCCTTGAAGGTTGCCATATTGAGCAACCAAAAATCAATACAGACCTTCCACTTGCTACCTTTCTTGGACACAATAATGAGTGGGCTAACCCATTCGCTATCAGCAATAGAATAGATGAACCCCACATTTAGTAATTGTTTGATTTCATCTTTTACGACCTACTTCAGTTTGGGGTTCAACTGTCTTTGTGGCTGTCATTGTGGCTTCATGGAAGGGTCAATATAGATTTGATGCTAGCAGACCTTGGGATCAACTCTAGTCAACTCAGGATATGACCATGCAAACGTAGCAACCCATTTTTTTACCACCTTCAACAATCTCTTTTTTTGTTCAGGAGCAAGGGTGACATTGATGATTATCAGCTTTCCATTTTGCAAAAATGCATATTCCAAGTGAGCCAGTAAAGAATTTAACTCTAGGGGATCTTGTTTGAAGCTCTCAGGGATTTGTAGCTTCCCTTAGTCATCATGGTCATCAACAATGGAGACTTGTTAATGAACCTCTTCCATTTTGTCCATGCTTTCAATGTAGGCTCTCACAAGCCCCTCAGACAGTTCCATGTACAATGCACTACTAGTAGGATCAGCTATCAGCCACTGGGTGCCCTCTTGGTTAGTGGTTGCTGCATACAAGCACTAGTGAACAAGTGATTCATCGGTACACTAATTGCATGCTTGAATGGATATCCACTTAGCGGACCATAACTGCTACACACAGTTGCACCCTAAGTCACTGTATGCAATGCATGGAATGTGATTCTTCTTGATCTTCCCAAAATGATTTTCCTTTGAAATTTCCAGGGACAGATCTTGGAGTCCTAGTCATGCGTCCACCGTGCTTAGCCAAGCTCTTCCCATGATGATTGGGAAGTTCCCCTTGCAGTTCTCCACACAGATGACAAGGAAATTAGTAGGATAGGACCACCCACAAATAGTGGTCACAATGTCCTCCACCAATCCCAAGGGAACGGTGATGGAATGGTCTACTAAATCGAGCCGAATGTTGCTCTTCTTTAGCAAGGGAAAGTTCCAGTTCTTGTACATATTATGAGAGATCAAATTGAACCTTGACCCCGACTCCAAAAGAGCTTTGCATGGCTCATTCCCTACCACCTGAAGATATATGAGGGGGCTTCCTAAATCAGTTAATTTTCAGGGAAGATGACCTGCCTTGATCCAGTCGATCACGACATGGGTGAGCATGACCATCTAGACATTGGACTACAGTTGGCTTGGAGGCTACTCTAGCGGTGGAATAGTGGAGGTGATTCTAGGTTCAGAGGCATTGGCCATAGGTGTATGTAAGGGTATGTTCAAATTATTGGGTCAAAAAAGGGACATTTTTGTGGCTTGGGTTCTGGTTTGCTCGGCTGAGGTGCCAATTGTAAGTTAACAGCCCTTGTAGCGTTTCAATGCTGCGGCTGTGTCGGTATCTCTCCTTGCATCAGTGGGGTAGGTGGCAGTTGAGTAGGATGTTGTGTAAGAGTGGTAGGAGAAGGTGATGGAGGATAGAAGAGATGTGGGCTCTCCCCCTTGGGTGATGGAGATTGAGGTTAAAAATACTCTAGAGGGTGGTAATGACTTTGAAAGGCTGCATGACTGGAAGAGTCCCGTGGATAGACTGGTTGCTAAACATAGTACCCATAAGGATCTGGCTATTTGTAAGGGCATTACTACCTTGGAGGTGGTATCCCCCATGCTTGTGGGTGCTGCCACTGTTGGAAGTATTCATACGGTTGCGGTGGTGCTCCAATTGGATAATATCCTTGCTAGTGTTGGTAGAACCACCTGAAATTGCCTTGTGGATAAGGCAACCTTCGGGGTGTTTGCTGCTATGCCAAGTGAGGGTTCAATGCGTACACCCTAGACTATTGAAGATGTGACACCACAGGACATCATCCCTTAGGATGTTCATATTGGCATATGCCACATTCATCATCCTCCTCGGTGTCACAGTCTACAACTTGCTCTGCTGCAACAACTTTGCCCTTACCCTTATATTAGGCATGTTCAACTTCCTTCTTCTTGCATCGATCACAGTCATTACCTTGTTCTCTGGACTCCTTTGCGATTTTCAACATGCTTTGGACTCTTTTGTCCAAAGAGTCCCACATCTTATCCACCTTTGCCGATATTTCAGATGCAAAATTTTATAATGGCAAAGTCTTTCAATTCACCGCTTCTTCTAGTGGTGATTCATCCTCCTCATCACAAAATTGGACCTCCCTTTTTTTGAGGGAAGGATCCCAGTTGAATTCTTCTACACTCTCCTTTTTCTTAAGTTCTCCTTACTCCTTGGCTTAATGAGATGCTACAATTGATGGGCCCTTATCTTCGATAGTCGTCACTGGGCATACATGCCAAGGGTCTTTCATGTTTCAAAATGAAGCCCATCAATGATGTGGTGAAGCTATGTCTGCTAAGAGTAACCATGACTAGGGCACCGATGCAACAATAAGTAATACCTGCTCATGGCAGCATCCAAGGGTTCACGATTCCCTTGTTTCTAGCCTTAGATCTGCCATCTCAGATTTGCCACTCTAGAGTACATTTGATACTTGTCATTGAAAATTTCAAGCATCGTACTCCATCTTCTGATTGATTCCGGCTCCAAGAACTAGTACCAACTTTTAGCCTCTTTGATGAGCATGAGAGGGAATAGCTTCAGCTTCTGCCAATCATTGTCAATGTTCTACAGGGTGTAGGTGTCATGGAACAGTTATAGGTGAGTCTGCAGATCACAGTTGTATCCCCCTTCAAATCTGGGGATGTTGTTCATATCAACGTGCTTGATTCGGCTATCCTTTATGTGCCTACTATGAATTTGAACTAACTTAGTGATTTGGAGCATGCTCCGAGTAGCCAACAACAGCTCATCTGAATCATAGTCCTACTGAGGACCATGATGCTTGTGATGATTCTGGTGGCCTCTTCTTTCATGATGGTGAGGCTCATGTGATTGGTCACGCATTTCCTTATGTTGTCCCTTCCGAACATGTTTACCACCATCCTTTTGCTCCTTCCTACCTCGGTTACATTCAGAGCTTGAGCTAGATGAAGGTGTAGGAGAGTGAGAGGATGGACAAGAAAGAGAGGCATCACCACCGCTCTAGTATCGATCTTCCCCTCTACCTTGATGATAGCCTCGATCATCCAGCCTAGCCTTGCTATGTGACCCTCCATCTCCTTGAGGATCTTGATCACTTAGAGGCTTGTTCTAAATGATGGACTGGAGGATTTGCTGCCCTAGGGGAAGTTTGGTCGAATGGGTATCATGAAAGACAGGATCCCCATCGTCTTGCAGCCCTTACGAGAGTAAGGGGTTACTGAAGTATTTCCCCTTTTGCTGTTCATATCTATTTACCTGCTGCTAGTCTCTTACTCATTGAGCCTTAGTGGGAAAATAGTCTTGGTAGTCATGGTCCTCCATGACATACTCCCCTCCATGATCCTAGATGCCCAATCTACCCAAATTGTGATATAGCATCGTAGGAGCCAATCGATCGGGCGGTAGCACGATGTTGCCCTCCATGTTCCGCCATCGTAGATGCTCATCCTGATGTAGGATGAATGTGAAGTCAAGGACATATTCATTGGGATGATTGTATACCACCTAACATTCTTGTGGCACTGATGGTTTGAATACCTCTCTTCTATGAGAAGACATATTGGATGTTAGATGGTGCATGTAATTGATGTACCTTACTATTTACTTTAATCCACCTAGCATGCATAAATATTTCTATCCTGGGTCCATTCCAATGACTTAAATGATAATTTCACTAAGGTTAGGTGATGCATGTAAGACTAACAGTCCCCAGCAATGGCGCCAATGATGAGAGGCTAGGTACCCCTACGCCCAACCATACGAATCACGGGTGTTCACACGCGACTCGGTCGAATTCCTTAGACTGTAAGCACTTAACATACACTAGACTCTAACTAGTGAAACCTTGGGTTAGAATGATCATTTCCCTCCTAATCTCACTTGTGAGGTTCTGTTTACGATGGTTAAGTGAGGCTAAGGCTAATGAGTTTTATAGCTTTTTACTTATCTTTTAGTAGCTAACTATCTTGGAAAGTAAGGCTAGAATATTAATTAATCTAAGATTATCTTAACCTAAATCTTAACTACTCCTAACATAAGTATTCGGTCCCATCTTCCAAGCACATTCTGAGCATCTCCTAATACTTTTGGGTTACCAGACGTTAAGCGTCACTGGGTTTACCAAGTGTTTGATTTACGTTCGAGATGGTCGTACTTATGCTCTTTATGAACTACGAATGAGTGATAGCGATTGAAATAATAATAATAGAAACTTAAGTAATTATCAAAGTAATTAACAAAGCATAAACATGTTAAACTACTGAATGCATAAAATAGCTAAGTCAAAATGCTGCAAGGAATGCTTGAATAGTTCATCTATATTGTCATCACACCAATGGGCTTAGATACATCAATGCTCGAATAAAGAGCCAATCACTTTTCTTACACTTGTTGTGGGCACTTGGAAAATATTCTATCTCCTGCAAGAACAAACTACAAGAGCTTTGCTACAACTAACTAAAAGGTACCTAAATGAGACGGAAGGCCCTCTTATTTATATGCTGAAATAGGCTCCGTGTAAATGGGGCCACGTCGACACATGGAAGGCTACGTCAATGGGGCTGCGTCGACGCGGTCGCGTATACGCGGCCTAGTCGACACATCAACTTAATGACACTTCATCACTCACTACATAAGAGCTCCCTATTGAGTGGAATAAGAAATAAAAAGAATAGTTGTTCCATTGAGTTAAACGATATATGGAAATCAATGGAAATTATTACAAGATATGTGCATATGGACTAGTAAGATGGTGCATTCCAAAAAAGAGTAAACAAAGACTTCTACAAGATGCCCATGAGGGACCTATTGATGCATAAATTTTGGACACACCAACACCTAGAAAAAAATTCATTTGAGGAAACTATTACCTAAGGTGCCTCCCGTATGGGTATGGAAACCTAGGAATAGTCTCAGCTGGAGAGGGCCATGTGACGCTGTAAAAAAAAGGTAAATTAAATTAAAAGTTGGAAAAATTAAAATGACCAATAGTCTTGAATTCTAAGACTTGATGAAAATACATTAGTTCACTAAAAATAAATAGAATTTCCTTAGTTCCCCACTACTTTTGTTGATCCATCACTGCTAGTGGTGTCCATTGTTGAGTAGGAGACTTTGACTACCACCAAAGAGGGAGAGAGAGAATTAGTGAGATGCACCCACCAACAACCTACTACATGTACACTGTCATCATTTTCATGATTGCCATCAATACCTTGGGAGCTTTCTTACTTATCATGTGGACTAGGAGGAAGAAAAAAGGCTATGGGCTTTGCTAGGTGCATGCACACCATTCAGGGAGAGAGAGAAGGTTACTTGTTGTAGCACAAAAAAGAAGAAGGAAACCATCGCCTCTTGGTTTCCCTAGCTAGCCATTGTGTTGTCATTTGTCATTGGGGTAGAAAAACAAATAGGGAAGTCATCATAGGAGATCCTACACATGTGCTATTAATGGGTGTGTTAATAACGTGCAAGTGCATAACAAGAACATCAAGGGAAGAGCCACTGACTATTGATAATGCATTGTTTAATGATGCTACCATCACGTACACTGTCATGCTGACTATTGTCTAAATTATTAGTGGATCAAGAGGAGAGAAGAGGCTTAAGATGAGTTGCTATGGAGTCCCTAGATCCTCCTTCAAAGAAAGAGAAACTACCATCTCTAGTTTTCTAGCTAGAGAAAGAAGTCCTCCCACCTAGGATTCAATGCTGCCCTCTAACTTTCCCTAGGAGCAATGGCCTCCTTAACAAATTGGGCTCTCTTCTTGAATAGTTTTACCTCTCTCCATTGAGGTGCATGCAGATGGGTAGGGGGGTCTCCAAGGGTTCAGAAACTAGTAGGCAATGGTTTTTTTCTCTCTCTTCTTTTATTTTTCTTAGGGTGACAACAGTTCAGTTGACTTATGCAGATGGCAAGCGTGGAAAGTAAGTTCCACAGTCATGTTTTTTTATTCTTGATAATGGATTGGTAATAGTTAGTAGTGGTAGAGCTGTGTGGATGAGGTTCAACAATCTCAGTAGGAAACCAAGAGGTAGTGGTTTTATTTTCCCATTTTGCAACAGACCTGTGATCGCAACAGAAGTAGGACTAGAGACAACAATGCATCTACTGGCACATGACAGAAAAACTTGTTTCCTTTTTTTCTTTCTCTCTCTCTGCTATGGTGTTGCAGCAATTGATAGTAGTAGTTGTAGGTGCATGTTCTACTATTCTATACTATTTTTGGTGGGCGATGCATCTGTGGCAAGGTTCTTCAGATAGGGAAAAATTTTTCTTTCTTGTGTTGGTGACAAGGCATGTTCTATCTATGCATCAAAGATGCATTAGTGGGCCCCTTCATCTAGCCTCTTCTCTCTCTTTCTTCCTTCTCTAGCGACTATGCAATGTTGGCTGTGGTAGTGTCTGTAATGGACTAGTGGCGAATGACGGTAGTAGCTGAGAAGAAGGAAAATTTATTTTGGTTACCTTTTGTATTCTTGAATTTGAGACACTTATTCCAATTAAAATTTCTCTCCTTTTTTTTATAGTTTCCAAAAAGCTACTTAGCCCTCTCTAGCTAAGACTCTTCCTAGGTTTTCATACCCATATGGGAGGTGCCCTAGATAATAGTCTCCTCAAACAAGTTTTCCCCAACTGTTGGTGTGACCATAATTTATGCATTAATAGGACCATGTGGTGGTCACTACATAGGACACAGAAAAACACTAAAGCTATTGATGATAGGCTATTTTTGGCCTACCATTTTTAAGGATGCACATCAATTCACCAAATCTTAAGAAATATGTCAACATGAAGGACTAACAGTTAAGAATGAAGTTCCGCAACAATGGATACAACCATTAGATCCATTTGATATTTGGAACATTGATTTCATGTGGCCCATCACACCAATGTCCAAGGGGAAATCTTACATCATAGTTACTACTGATTATTGTACCAAGTAGATAGAAGCAACTGCAGTCAAGAATTGCATAGCCAAAACATCAACCAAGTTCTTTTAACAACATGTGATGAATTGATTTGGAGTACCATGTATGCTCATATCTAACAATGGGAGTCCTTTTACAAGAGTTGTATCTAAAAAGCTAATGTAACAACTTAGGGTGAATCATAAGTTAACTACATCATACCACATATAAGCAAATAGTTAAGAAAAAGTGTCTAATTGGGAAATCATAAGAATATTAACCAGAACAATTAGTCAATTCTAAAAGGATTAGAGCACTAAGGTAAATGATGCTCTGTGGGAATATGGATCCACATGGAAACTTCCAATAGGATACTTGTCCTATGAAGTAGTCTATGGAAAGCTTCCTACATTGCCAATCTAAGCAAAGCTCCAAACTCTGACCATTGCTAGTGTACTTGACCTAGACTTAAACTTATCTTAAAAGGAATGTCTCATGAGCCTTAACCTTTTAGATGAAATAGACTTGTAGCTTTCATGAGTGATGAGTTCTATAAGAAATACTCCAAATGTAGGCATGACACTTAAATAAGACAAGTATCAATTCAATCAGGCAAGAAATTCCTCTATTACAATTCCAATAATGTGCAGCAAAAGGTTAAGTTTCAAACCTTATGGGAAGGGCCTTGTATCATCCATGCAACATACCAATTAGGTGCCATGTAGATCAATCAACCAGTCCAAAAAATCTTATCTTGATTAATATTCAACAAATCAAAAACCATCCTATGAACATCCCAAATCCTCTATGGATTCTACTTTATCTATCAAACCATCTTTAACCTATTTCATGTTCCAATTAATTATTTTAAATAATAGTCATGGGGATGTATAGTTGGATACTTAGGCACTAAACTTTTTTCTTTTCTTACTAATTTTTCACATTCTTTAATATCTTTTCTATTCTTTTATACTTTTTTTGTTTCATAATCATTTTCTATTCTTTGATACATTTTAAATTATTTCAAAAGTTTTCTGTTCTTATCATTTTTCTATAATTTTTTAATCATATTTTTGTACATATTTTTGCTGATTTTTTTAATAAGGTGCAAGGAATAAAACGAGATACAATTCCAATAATGTGAATATTGCCCTATATTATCAAATCATTAAAGGACTCATTCTATATATAATGAGATCACATCATCCATCCATTCATTTCCAATAATAAGAGGTTCTTGCTATGGTTATTTCCATAATAAAACTAAAATAAATTTGTGATCATTATGCATGGATAGAAAAGTGAAGAACCAAGTGGGAATCAAAAGGGTGTGACATCAAGGGGATTTGTGGATTCTCTAAGGCTACTACTATACGTTTTATCCTATTGTTAAGGTTCTATTATTTACTTGAGTTCTAATGAAAAATAAGTGTGTATGCAATAACTGCTACCTTATGATGTCACTAGAAAGACATGTTACCAATGTCTAAAGGTAATCCTTTGGTAAGGATGGCATAGTCAAACATAATAAATGGATAGAATAAAAATTTTTGGGGATCCCACTGGAAAGACATGTTACCCATGCTTGAAGGTAGGTGGCTTCTTAGAAATCTAAAAAATAAAAGTGTGCTATTAATAAACTACTTCTTTAAACTTCATTGCCAAGTGTTAATACTTCTTATAGTAGTGGTAGTCTTGTGGTTGTTAGTTTTGGGATGATGCAATATGATGTCATTGGTAAGTGGTATGGACTTGGTTTGGATCTTAGATGAAAAATTGAATGATTACTTTAACCATATCTCATAGATAAGAATCCATTATGCCTATGGTAAGAAGTCTCACATCCCAATTTNAATGGTAGTAAGGGTTGGCAAAATCATGATCAGTTGTGAGAATATAGGAAAGTGAAAATTGATGGGTGAAGTGTCTTAGAGCATAAGGTGATGTGGAATTGGTCATCAAGTATGAAGGATAAGAGTTATACAAGTATGTCCTTGCCAAAGTATGTTTCAACCCTTAGTGCCCTTGTATAACCATATCTATAAGTGTCCACAAGCACTCAAAGAGTTGAATGTAGAACATACTTGTCTTGAAAAATATACATGTTAGTATTAAAAAATGAGAAAATAATACTATATTATACAAAACCATAGAATTATGATAATATATAATACTAAGATGGAATGGAAATAGAAAGGATTGAAGAAATTGGGATGTGAGACTTCTTACCNACTTCCAAGCATCACAACTCTCTCACCAAAGCTTCAATTTATGTGATTTTTGAATCTTTTTTATCATGAAGTGGTCAACTTGATCATGGGGGAGAGTATTGTGTGTAGAAGATTCAATTTGAGCCAAATTTTCCTAATGTTCGGAAGATTATATTAAAGGTAAGAATACAAACTATCAACTACAACCTTGATCACCTAATAAAATAAGAATTAGTAAATCCTAACACACCTCCTATCTACTCATCGAAACATACAAGAAGAAAGAAAATAATACTTGTGAGAGGTCATAACAATCAAAGATATAGGGAATAAGGATTTTTTTGATATTTTTCTAACTTTGCAATCATAATAAGAGCTATAAGAAATAATAAGGATAAACTTGTGATCAATTTCCAAAATCAAGAAAGGATTATAAATCATTAGAATCTATCTAAAATCCTTGGATATGCTCAAACAAATCTTTGATGATTGCAGATGGCTCCCAAAAGACCTAAAGCAGAAGGACCCTCACAACACAGAAGTAAAAGACCAATGGATTGAGGAAAAGGAAGAGTGGAAGAATAAACCCAAGTGGAGTAGGGGGCCCACTCTTTCAATATCCATTAGTAAACACCTACCATAGAACATCCTATGCAAGTAGAGGCTAAAGTACCACCAACTCTAGAATAAGGATAACACCTCATGCTATCAACAAAATGACTCCAAGTAATCCAAGAAAAATTAATTGTCTATAGTAATTGTGGACCATTCATGGAGTTCACACCTGAGAATGTCTGAACACAACTTCAAGCCTATTTTCTATGGCCATCTTTATCTTGTAATGGTGACTGGTACCACTTTTGAAAAAATAAATAAGAAAATACCACTATAAAAATAGGAGTCTAGGTGCCTTACTTAGTGGAAGCTATTGCAAAGGCACTAAATATTCCTAATGTCAAATAAAATATTGCATAAATCTCTACTAGATCCAACACTAAGGTAAAGAAGTTGTTGTTGTAGAGAGAAATTGACAAAGAAGATAAGGAATACAATGAATAATCTACTAAGGAAAATATATACTTCAATATAGGAACTTACCATATCTTTCCCACCAAAAGAGTGAACAAAATCTTCACCTATGCTACAAGAGGAAGTGTCATTTTATGGGAAAATTCAATGTAAATTTGGCTCATTTATTATTCTTGGAAATTTAGAGAAGTTTATAGAAAGAAGGTATGGAAACTCACATTTCCATTCCCTTGTCTTATTAGAAGATTATGCAAGTAAGCTGAAATTCTAGGTTATACAAATGATGTCTCACATAAAGTCTAGAATGCATCATATGCTAAGATGTCCAAGCTAGTACCATCAAAGAAGGATCAACTAGAGAAGCCAACAAGCATTGAGGGAGCAACAAGGTCAACATCCATAGGCAATAGTCTAGTAATAGGGTAAGAATAAGCAGGACCTAGTGGATCAACGCTAGCCTGTGATAGACCAAGACATAGTGCTCCACTAGCACAATAGGATTATAGACCTTTTATGAGCCACTTGCAGCAAATTGTAGAAACCATTAGTTGGGGAATAAGGAAAGGTTCCAAATTATACAGAGTAATAGATAACTCCATAAGGCCTATTGCATTAATAAGACTCACTAATGGTTAGGTATACTTATAGGCATGAGAGGATGAAGACTAGACATAACATATTTCTAGGAATGCTGCATCTTTTCAAGTTATGCTAGAAATAAGGAGAGTCGAAATTATCATGATGTAACATCAAGATGTAGCAAGAGCTACAAACGTGATGACAGATCACATTAAAAAATCATTTAATTTTTTCATTATGCCATCGGTGGATATCACTAGAGTTAAAGATGTAGAAAATATAGCCAGTACATCCACGACCCTAGTAAAAGATGAAGATATCTTAGATTGACTACTATAGATAGGCCAAGTTGTGAAAAATATCTTTCATATGTCCAATGATATTAATATAGTTTAGTAAAATCTAATTTATATAAAAAGTAAGTTGGTCATGGCTAAAACAAGAGCTAAACATGCAAAAAAGGAAGTGTAAAGATTGCAAGTGGAATTAGTAGCCTTGAAAGAAAAAGGAAGAGATCCTACACAATATGTAGTGCCAGACTAGCTAGATAAATTCAAAACTGAACAAGTAAATTAGCTTATAGCCAGAAATATTTAGGTAGAGATGGGAAAAAAATAATATGGAATGCATCTTAAGTAGAAGCCTAAATTTATGCACATGGCAAAGCCATAACTACCTTGGAAGAATAAAACAAAATTATTGTTGTTGAAAGCATAAGGTTAATAGACATAGATAAGCAGAAAAATGTTCTTGAAGAAAGTATCCATCAATTAAGAGAAAAATTTATCAAAGTTAACCAAGATATGAGTAAATTGTCTAAAGAAAATAGAACTCTATTATTGGAAGAAGTCCATGCTATCTGTCAGAAATTAGCAATCAAAATTAGCACATGGAAAAATGAGGCCAAGAGACATGAAAGGCTCAAAGAACACTTCAAAGATTAGGTGGACATGTATAAGCAAATCAATGAAAAATAAATCTAGATGGCCAAAGCCAAAATTAGTTCCATCACTATACAAACACTTAATTGGCAGCCAATCCTACATAGCCTCATCCATGTCCACCAAGCTGAAGTGTAGAACAAAGGCCTACTGATAAAAGATCTCAATCAATACATGGGATCAGTAAATCTTTAGTGTGCTAATCTAGCCATGCTCATAATAGGAAGACTAAGAATGAGCTAGAACAATAGGTAGCTACAGTATATGCCATGTATGAGAAGAAGTTTGCTAATAAGAAGGATGCACAACAAAAATTACATATTGCAAACTCTAAACATGATGTAGTAACAGCTAGCTACTAGGACCAAAAGGATGTAGCAGCAAACCTGGCCTATAGAATGATTGATTATCAAGAGCTACAAAAGGTATTCACAGAATTTGGAGAAGAAAGAAGATAGTTTATAGCCTAGTGTATAAAGGCCAATAAAATGTTTCCATAGCTACCATGTCCATGGAAAGTATTGACACCAGCCAACATTACAGAATTTTCTTGGATGATACATGATCCTAGATCAAAGAAGGAGAAGCTTTAGGCACTACTAAATCATTATCAATTTTAGAATCCTAATGATAAAAGAAAGAAGATGATTGATGAGTGGCGAGGTACCTGTTGGCACATTTGGCCACTTCATGGAACAGTTGAAATATTTNCTGGTCAAACTCGATGGACGGACTAGTTGTGGTACCTAAATATTTATACATTGATCACAATTCATTATCTTCCCACCTGGACTAGTATTAGCTTTGTCATGTATGGTTTAGTCCAGAGTGAGGTGTATAACATGATTTCTAATACTCCGCTACTCCTAAAGACAATAAGAGATAATTAAGCTAATGGGTAATAAGAAATAAAACCTATGCTAGCCTAAGTGCAATGAGCATCCATCCTTAATCATCCATATGCATATTAGACTTTTTGTACTACTTCTGGGATTACCAAGTACACATTACTCAAGCACTACTAGATACACTACTAGGTTACCAAGTAGTTACACTTAAATGTTTTTGATTAAGATGTATTCATTCTACGTTAGCAACAGGAAGTGTAAATGATAATAAGGAAATATTAACTAGAGAAAAAACAATAAATAATTAGCAATTAAAGCAAATAAAAGCTAAGTGAATGCTACAATGATGGACTAATCTTAATCTTTATTGCCGATTGTGTGCATGTCCAAGTACATCACACTTGAATAAAGGTTCCATACAATTACAAGCATCACACTATGGGCATGCACTTGGGAAAAGAACTAAAAATTGACAAAAAGACTTGATCCAAAGACTTACTAGAAAGAGACTCCTCCCCCTATGCCTAAGTGTTATATTTATAGGCCAACACAGGAATCACAATATTGTGTATATGATATTGTATCCAGGCTGAGATATCAGGTACCTGATATCGTGTACTCAATATCACATACCCGATATCGAGGCCTGGAAAACCATGATTCATCATACCCCCACGAATGAATAAAAAATTTTCCTCGAGTCAAAAAAAGTAAGGAACAAGTTCATTCAATTACAAATAGTGGATATGTATGAGATTATTGAATGACCATGGACTATTTCATTTTGCAGTGTGGGATTAAAAAAAATTTGAACACAGACACAAAATACAAAACTTGTAAAACTCATGTGGTTCTTGGTGTTGGTGGATTCTCCATGGGTGCCTTCCCTTTGTCTTATGCTCTAGGCTTTTGAAATTGATACCTTTGAAGAAGCACATGAAGTTTCTCCTCTTTTGTCTAAGGATCATGACGCGTCCATGCTGATGTTCCAATGTTTGATGAAGTTGGCACTTCCCATGGACATGGCAGTTGGGAGAACATTTCATTAGCTTTAACGTACCATGCCGCAAATAGCCATCATTCCTCTTCATAGGCTTTGGCCCTGACATCTCTTTGGACGTTTAGCTACACCTTGAGAGCATCCTTCTTGTTGTTCTCTTTTAAGGGCCATCTATAATCACATAAAGACCAATTGTTAGTAAGGTTGTTTAAAGAAATTCAATTATCTTATACCTTACTTATTACCTTTAATAAATGTTTAATTCACTGCTTAGTGTGATTCTAGAGTTAGATATTTTTCAAGAAAGTTGCCCTAAAAGTTTAATGTTGGACCTGATCTATTTAGGTGATACATAAAAGGACATGTAATGGTTCTGAGGAATGTTTTATAAAATGATGATAAAGGAAAGAATAGATTTGGAAATGGAGTACTTGGAGGGTATAAAATGATGTGGTTGTGTGCAACAAGTACAAATTATAAAAGTCACATAAGTGGATCCTCCCCAAAGTAGGTTCAAACCTCTAATGCCCTTGCATAACCACATCTTAAAATGTTCGTAGGCACTAGAAGGGTTAAATGTAATCTACATTAGTGTAAAAAAACACACACATGTTAAATACCACCACGATAAGGTATGAATTCTATGCCACAAAAGACACAAGTTATAAATACTTGGACAGTAAGATGAGAGGAACCATAGAAGGGATTGTAGGGATTAGGACATGAGGTAACTGACTATGGGCATAATGAATCCAAAGTGTTGTGTGTAATTAAAGTACCATTAGCCTTTTACTCCAAGATCACAACCAAGTCCATACCTTTGATCAATGACATCACATTGTTTCATTGCAATGATAGACAACCATAAAAGCATCATGACAACAAGGTGTATGATCACTTGGCATTTTGCATAAGGGAGGAGTGATTCAAATTTGTCTATGGAATGTTTTTCTTGGTCTTTTATTTCCCACTTCATTTCTAATTTTTCCCCTTGCTTTTCTTTTTCTTTCTTTAGGCATGGATGCATGTCTTTCCAGTGAGACCCTCCTAGAATAGCATTGAGTTCCTTTATTAAGTGACTTTATCACAACTCTTACTCCCATTTTTCATTAGATCTATAAGGATCTTAGTACAACCAAGCTACATGATAGCACCTACAGATGTCACCAAAGAGAATCCACAAGTCCCCTTAATGTCACACCCTTTCCATTCTCTCTTAAATTGTCACTCTTCACTATGGGCATAATGAGTATAAAGTTACTTTAATTTTTAATGATTCCAAGAATGTCATTGTACCCAGAGTAGAATATCTTATTAATAGAATGGATGGATGGATGTTATGGGCTCACTGTCCAAATAATTAGTCACTTGTGACTTAATAGCATAGAACAACGCCTCAACTGATAGGTCACATGAGTATTTTATTCACAGATGAGATCACCTTCAAAAAGATAAAATAATAAATTGAAAGATGAAAAATTAGAAAAGAAAAAATTGTAAAACCAAAGAAAAAGAAAAACATTTACTAATTCTGCTTATTAGAATGGGAGGTGTCCCCCATGACTGAACCTTTGATTATGGTGAGAATTAAGAAAAGGAGAGTTTGGATCCATGCATGTTGGAAATATTGGGGTTCAATCATATCCAAACCACTAGGTGTCTTTTGGTAGGAATGTACCCAAATTGGGATTCACACACTTGATTAAAGTAGGCATAGTGGGAGCGGCAGCAACTAGCAGCAGCAGCAGCAACAGCGGCAGCAGCAACAACGGCGGCCACGACCGCAACAACACCGACAACAACGGCTACGACGGCCGCGATGGCCACGACAGCTACGGTTGCCGCGACGGCCATGACTATGGCGGCTGCAGGCACGGTAGTTCCTGCGGCGGCCGCAACGGGTGGCGCCGGGACCCCCACGGTTTCAGATGTGAGGTCTCAGGGGTCGGGTGCTGGCGTGGCCGTGGTTTTCCCGGCGCCCACTGCTCCGCGCGGGGCCATCGAGGCCCACTCCCGTTCCAACCACACCTTGCGCCAGCGCATCCGTACCCCCCCCACAGACGGCGTGCGCACCATGGAACGGAGCCTCATCGGTCGGTTCGTCTCCAGGGGGATCCGCCCCCATTTAGACCTGATTCGGCGCTGGGTCAGGGAGCAGTGGAAGCTGGAGGGCGTGACCGTTCGGAGCCTCTCGGAGGACTTGCTTTTCTTCGTCCTCCCCTCCCTACAGGCCCGCGACTCCGTCCTTCTCGGCGGACCTTGGTTCTACTGGGCCCAGGGTCTCGCACTGACCCCCTGGTGCCCAGGGGTACACAGAGAACCCGATTTGTTCACCCGCGCCCCCGTTTGGATCCGAGTGGCCGGTATCCCGTGGGAGTTATGGGGCCTTGAGTTTCTGCGGGAGGTGGCAGGCCATTTCGGCGAGTTCATCACCTTCGACCGGGTCACGCGGTCGCTGGACAGGTTGGGATATGCCCGCTTCTGTGTTTGGCGCAGCCTGGCCGAGAACGACCTGGTCCGGGAGGTCGTTTTGGAGCTTCCGGGGGGCAAGGAATCCCTCCAAGTTACCTACGAAAACCTGGACGATGGGGACCTGTCCGTGCGCAGCTCGCCCCCCGCACGGCCAAGCTAGGGGGTGTCGTTGTTGTGGTAAGCCGGGCCACCTTGAGGCAGACTGTCGCTTTCGCAAGGCCCGCTCGACTAATCCGGCCCGCCAGCTCTTCGAGGAGGGAAACTGGGTCACCATGGCCCGTAAGGGGCGT
>MNCI01009439.1:376319-402779 GCA_015680685.1 Gnetum montanum
CCGCGTTGAGCACTACGTGGACGACACCATGCTTCTTTGCCGGGCGGCAGTCCCGCAGGCCCAGTGTATCAACCTGGCTCTGTCCCGATTGGCCGCCGAGTTAGGCCTTGAAATCAACCGCACCAAGTCGGCAGCACACTTCATTAATGTGGACCCACAGGTGCGGCTTCGGGTGACCCAAACTCTGGATGTGCAATCGGGGAAGCACACCGACACTTACCTGGGCATCCTGCTGTTCCAGTGGGGGCGGAACAATTCTTGGACCCCCCTCCTAGCCAAGCTTGAGCACCGCGTCAATCACTGGGCCAACTGTTTCCTCACGCACAAAGGTTGTCTCCTCGTGGCCACTGGGATCCTTGCGGCCACCACGCGCTTTGTGGCGGCGGTCACCGTGCCCCCTGCGGCCATCATTCACCAGATCAACGCCCGAATTCGCGGTTTCCTATGGCGAGGGGGAAAAGGGGGGAGCAAAATCCACCTTGTCAATTGGCACTGCGCGGCCCATCCTCATACGGCGGGGGGGCTGGGGGTCACAGCGTTGGAGGATGAGTGTGCGATGGGGCAGCAGCGGCAGGTCTGTCGGCTCACTGGGGCTCTGGGGGAGTGCAGTAAGTGAGGCCGTATCGTTCACTGGAAGTACACGCCCTAGATCTCTGGTTCGCATGTCTCGAGGCCTTGGTCATCTCTCTGCCAGCACGTGCGGTGGATGCTGGATAAGAACTGGCTCCACCTCGAGCCACGTGCCCTTTTGGCCCATAAATACCCTCCTGAAGACGGTTGGATGGCGGTTTGGCGTGGGCGGCTCCCCGAAAAAGTGAAAATCTTTCTTTGGCTGCTTAAATCCGCCGCGCTCCCCGTTCGTGTGTTCCTGCAGCAACGCAGCGTCTTGCAGGACCCCACGTGTCCGCGTTGTGGCCACGACCCTGAGACTCTTAACCACTTCATTTATGACTGCCCCTGCATGCACGCCACTTGGCGCGCATGCAGAAGACCCCCTCCGCGACGATTCGACGGTGATTCTTGGTCGATGCTTTTACTTTGGCTCACCTGGAAGGCGCGGAACCGCACCGTGTTCTCTCAGGCAGCTACCCCCTCCCCCCAGCAGCTTATCCAGCAGACGCGCCGGGCTTGGTGTGAGACGGTGGCCGCGATGGAGCAGACGCCGATGTACGAGCCTGGCTGCGCGGACTTCCAGGCGGATGAGGAGCTGTGGCGGATGGTTTGCCAATGCAGATGGGACGCGCTGCTGTTGCTGTTTGTCGGGGACCCTGACCTGTCTGACAATTCCTTCTTTACCAACTGGCGCGGCGATCAAACCTTCTTCTGTGACCAAGTTATTCGCCTGACAGAGGCTGCTTTGGCCAACTACCTGGGGATCCCGGCCGCTGGGGAGATCATCTTGCCAACCTCCCGTGGCCTCCATAACTCGGCGGTCTTTTTCAAGGGCCTTTCCGCGAGAACGCAGAGCCGTCAGGTCCCTCGGACTTCCCTCCCGCATCTTTGGGCTCATGCGGCCATCTTAGTTGAGCGCTTCTTTGTGTAGTCGGGAAACGTGTCCAAGCTCCAGGGGTTGCATTTCACCTTCCTAAGGTGCTTGCAGGAGGGCACCCGGGTTAACCTGCCGCACTTTTTCCTCGAGGCCCTCCGCCTCCAGCGGTGGGGTCGCCGGTCGGGGCTTATCTTGGCCCTGTGGAGGGGGGCAGGGGAGCAGGGGGCGCCGGGCCCACCCTCTGCCCCCGCTAGGGGGCGTCGCATTGCCCCTCCCCCTGCTTCCCCTCATGCTTCCCCCCCTTCCTCTACTCCTCGACGGCTGGCTGCTCTCCACCTCTCCTGGGGCCGCCGCTCCCACCGCAATCTTGCCCTCTCGCCCGACCCCCCCAGTGCCCCCCTGCACTGGGAGGCGCAGCTTTGGCAGGCGGTTGCTGCTGCCAGGGAGGCTGAACAACGGTCGTCGGAGGCTCGGTGGTCTGAGGCCCTGGCCAAGTGGCGGGTAGACCACAAAACCCAGCTCCAGGAGCAGGCGCAGCAGCTGAACAGGCAACATACGCTTGCAATGGAGACCCTGCATGCCCAGTTCACGGATGAGCTCTGGGACCGGATCAGGGAGGAGCTGCGGCAGGAGGAGGTGGACTGGCAGGCCTGGGAGGAGCAGGAGCGTTTGCAGGAGAAGGAGCTGCAACGGCAGCGGCAGCTCGACCGGGCGCATCAGCACAGTGCCCGCTAGTGGCTTAGGGGGGGCGCTGCCCGTATACTGTCCTTGGAATTAGCTGTGAGAGCTCCTGGGGGGAGCTCAGAAGGCACATCCGGCACACGTCCGCTAGACTCCACCCAGATGCGGGGGAACCGTCGCCGGACCGGCGCAGGCGCGAGGCTCTTCTGCAGGGGTTCCAGCAGGCTGTGAACTTCATCGACATGGAGGATCATCGGGCCACCCTGGACATGCTCCATGAGTTGGAGTTGCCTCGGTGTGCCTGCCACCAGCTGCCGACCCACCACTAGCCCTTCCCCTCTCTCCCTTGTTCCCGCCCCTTCCTTGTTGGGTTCGTCNTGTACTTGTATAGTCGTGTACCTTTCTTTCAGTAATACATTCCCGAACATTCTCTCTCAAAAAAAAAGTAGGCACAGTGGGGCAGATTATAAGATGTAGTCATGTGATAAGGAGCTAACCCACTATGGAAATCATGACCATAAGACAGTATGAAAGGATCAATATGTCTTCCAGCATTGTTATATTCATTGGGTCACATGGTTGTTGAAGTGTTGATTGGTGGCCTGGATAAGGTAATAGGAGGCATTGAGTTCAAAGAGGATGGTGCATCATAGTGATGGGCTTGTGCTGAGTTGGAACTATGCTATCTATTTCTACGGCCATGCCTAAAGAAATGATGCTTCTGACATTGTTGAGGACTTCCACTGCTATTGCTGTGGTGCAAAACCTTCTAGTACAATTGGTGGCTATGTAGAAGAAGGTGGAGGATGAGAATATTGAGAGTAAGGAGGAGTGTAAATAACATGACGTGGTGTTCTTGTAGGAGAGGGCATGGGTTGATGATAGTTGGGAGAATGATAACGATGAGCTGAAGTAGAAGATGTTGATGTAGTTGGAGAAATAGGGTGTTGAACATAATAAGCATTTGGTTTTAGGTGATATGAAGGGTGTGGTTCATTTGATGATGGCCTTTCCCATGATTTGGGGTTTTCGATTATGGTTGGGCATAGTACTAAGGCTAGTAAGAATTTGCCCATGGATAGCATGATGAGTCATGAAATTGCTCATAAAGTTGTGGGACACGGATGCATCTAACCATGTACTTCTATACAAAATCTAGATGTAACATTCTTCCCCAATGCTCATGTAGATGTGACAAGATTGGGCATTGGCCTTTTGGGTGATCGTATAGGCAAACATCACATTGATACTTATGTTTTGTGGTTGAGCCCCTATCCTCAGTTTCTTCAGTCCTTCTTTTCAATTGTCAAATGGTGTGCTATCCTATTTCTAGGTTTGTTATCCTTTATATGTTTTAGTTGTCAAAGTTATCTTGCATGGGTCTCCCTCTAATAATGTCTACATATTCTCTACATTTTTCATGTACCCACTCCATCATCTTGTTGACCTTTGCCTCGATTTCATCTAGTGATTTTAGTATTGGCAAAGGTAGAAATTGTTTCACCTCATTGAGATGATTTTTTTTTTTGAGAGAATGTTCGAGAATGTATTACTGAAAGAATGGTACACGACTATACAAGTACAAGCGGGGGTGGCCCACCCCGAAGAGGGGGGGGGGCCCCGGAAACCCAGAAAAGATCACGTGAAAAACCCAGCTGACCCCCAACATGGCGGCCGAAGCACGGAGCCGTACAGACATTCAAAAACCCCCCAACATGGGGGGGGGGGTGCGCAACCACAACGCAAAAGTTGATTTCTCCTCTTTATGATTATGGACATTTACTACTTCAAGAGTTTGATCTTGTTGAGATTTTTCAACATTCTCCCATTTGGCTATTTCTCCTTCTTCTTTTGCTACTTGCATAATAAGCTCTTGGAATTGATGGGTTCGTAGTTCATATAGTTGACCTAGGGCATACATCCCTAGGATCTCCCTTGTTTCATTACAGAGCCCATCTATGATGTGATACATTAGCCTTTCCTTGGAGAACCCATGGCATGGGCAATTGTTTAACAAAGAATAATGTCTTTCTAAGGCCATGTCTAAGGGTTCGTGTTCCCCTTGTTTCCACTCTTGTATTTGTCTCCTCAAGGCTGACACTCTTGCATAGGTTTAATATCTTTCGTTAAAGAGGTTTACCATTGTAGGCCAATGGTGAATTGAATTTGATTATAAAGACATGTACCACACTTTAGCTTGGCCAATGAGTGTCATAGGGAAGAGCTTAAGCCTTTGCCACCAATTCTCAACGTTGTTCCATGCACAAGCATCATAGAAGGCTTGTAAAGGATGTTGCAAACCTAAATCATAGCCTCCTGAGAACTTAGGAAAGTTGTTTAAATCAAGCTTGGATAGATGGCTTTCCTTACGATGCTTGCGAGATATTTGAATGACCTCTATTATATGCATCAAGCTCTTAGTGGCCAACAGGGATTCATCATCACTAAGTAGGTTGTGATTTTGTGAGTTGGGATGATGTTGTCTTTATTCATGTTAGCATTCCTAATTTTGCCTGTGCGTTCAATTTTTATTTTTATGCCAACCCCTTGAGGAATAGTCATCCATGTCATAACTCGACATTGAAAGAGTAAAGAAAGAGAGGGAATTGAAAAACTCTTCATGACTTTTGTAAGTCTCCCAATCATCCCCTGATATACTCTTGCTACCCATTGAGAAGGTCCTAGGTTGTACAAGCCTCCTCATTCTAAGGGATGTCCCATCTTCACTAGAATATTATTGGGGTGTCTATGAACATATGAAACTCCTGCATAAGATTGAGTACTCCAAACTTCTTCATTGGTTCTCCAATGAATTTCCTTGCTAGATGTTGCATTATCACTATCTTGTGAAAGAGACATTGTTGTGAATTGTGTGTGACTTAATTGAATTTAATTTCTTTTTCTAAAAGATATATTATTAATACCCTGTTATAGCAATCTTGTATAATATAACTAATCTAGATAACTAGCACTATCCCTGGAAATGGCGCTAATGATGAACAATGAGGTACCCCTACACCCAACCATACGAATACAAGCGTATACACATGATCCGGTCGAACTCAGCGGATGGACTAGTTGTGGCACCTAGATAGCTATACATTGATCGTAGTTCGCTATCTTCCCACTTGGATTAGTATTAGCTTTGCCACATATGGTTTAGTCCAAAGTGAGGTGTATGATGTGATTTCTAATACTACACTACTCCTAAAGACAATAAGAGATAATTAAGCTAATGGGAAATAAGAAATAAAACCTAAGCTAGCCTAAGTGCGATGAGCATCCATCCTTAATCATTTGTACACATCTTAAACTTCGTGTACTAATTATGGGATTACCAAGTACACATTACTCAAGCACTACTAGATACACTACTGATTTACCAAGTAGTTACACTTAAATGTTCGTGATTAAGACATACTCATTCTACATTAGCAACAGAAAGTGTAAATGATAATAAGGAAATATTAACTAGAGAAACAACAATAAATAATTAGCAATTAAAGCAAATAAAAGCTAAGCGAATGCTACAATGATGGAGTAATCTCGATCTTTATTGCCAATCATGTGCATGTCCAAGTACGTCACACTCAAACAAAGGTTCTGTACAATTACAAGCATCACACTGCATGCATGCACTTGGGAAAAGAACTAGAAAGTAACTAAAAACTGACAAAAAGACTTGACCCAAAGACTTACTAAAAAGAGACTTCTTCTCATGTGCTTGAGTGTTATATTTATAGGCCAACATATGAATCACGATATCATGTATACGATATCATATCCAAGCTGAGATATTGGGTACCCGATATCATGTACTCGATATCACATACTCGATATCGGGGCTTGGCAAACTGTGATTCAAAAATGATGAAGAAGCCACCACTACCAGGAACTTAAAGGCTATATTGAGCTTTGGTATTTTTTTGTTTTTGTTTTGTGTTGTCGTATTTATCCATCATGCCATGCATGCTAATTTTGTAAAGAACCACTCAAATCATAATGTGGCATTCAAAGTCAAGTAGTCATGCCAAGTCTAAATACTCATAATTTTGTAAGGAGCTCTATCCTTCTTTTATTTTAACTTAAGAACAAGTTTCTAGTCAATCATGGGGGTATGATAAAACCTTTTTGTAATAGACCACAATATTGTATCTATGATATTGCACCTAGAATATCATATCTATGACATTGCAACTCTGCATACATCATTGTTGATGTGATATAGAGGATCCTAGTCACTCTTATAAATACTAATACTTGGTTGCATCAATGAAACAACTTTTGTTCCACCCTTAGCAAAATTCTTGTAGTTTGTTTTTATAACTTAAACTTAGCGATAGAGTAAATGCCTGCAGTATGGTGTTAAACAGTTCTAAGAAATCTTTGTTTGAGTGGATTGTACTTAGGTACAATTCATAAATGAAAATAAAGATTAAGATTATTTCTCACCCTTGTAGCATTTACTTTTACCTAGTCATTTTCCTTAGTTTAATTTTCACTTCTTTAATATGTTTACTTTAGTTTAGTTCTTTAATTTTCTCAAGTACTTTACTTTTCTCATGTTCATTAGTAAGGCAGAATGAGTATAAATGGTTTCAAGCATTAAGTATAATTTTTTGGTAACCTAGAAGTGGCTTTAGTTGATTCTCTTAGTAGTGAACTCACTTTGTAATTCCAGTAACAATTACATGAGACTAAGACATACAACAAGCCAAGAATGGATGCTCATTACCATAGAATAGAATAGATTCATAGTTCTACTAGCATTTAGATTTAGATTTTATTCTCATCTTTCATTATGAACACACTTAGGAGTAATCTAAGCCTACAACATCATAATATCTTACACCTCACTGTGAGTTAAACCATACTACTCACATTTCACTAACTAAATGTGAGAAGACAACAATCACAAACCAACTATTAACCACTAGCATATTTACATTGTTCATCCACAGATTATGATTTGGTAATGTGTGTTCACTTATGACTTGTATGGTAGAGTGTTGGGATATCCAACAGCTTATTAGTAATCTTATGATTTAACTAAGAATAGTAGAGCTAATTCATCGAAACACATCTAACAATATTAAAGAATTAATCATATGTATTAAATTAAATAACTAGACTTTGTAAATATTTAGGTTGTGATAGGTACTCTATTTTATTTTGAGCAAGAACAAGCTCTATGGTTGACTGAATATTTACCTTCCTCCTCAAATAAGATATCTCATCCTATGAGTAATTCATGAGTCTCTTTTGTTGTTTGCCACTATTCATGATTTTTTATTTCCAAGAATATATGTGACATATAGTAATTTTAGTGGATATAAGAATTTGATGCATTAATAATATTTACATTTTAAAAGGACATCTATCATGTATATTAATTTTAACCTTTTAATCTGATGTTGTACTATGCTTGACCTAGTGATTAGATCAAAAATCTATGCTAATATGATGTTAAAGAGTTTTTTTTATTAATGATGGCTTATATATGTACTGATGAATTTGCCATTAAATTTACTATGCTTCCTAGCATCTAGTTCAATGTTACCATACAAATTTTTGTATATAATAATCATTGCATGTTACATTACAACATTATTAAAAATATTTAAAATTTTTAAACACATTTTATACAAGAAGCGAACTTTTCTATTCATATAATGATACCTATTTTCATTACTTAATGATAAAAGAATGTTTATTTGTGATTAATGTATATTAAAAGGATTAGCCTCTTTTACCAAATCACACGTTGCACAAGATCATTATTGGTAAATATTGCCAACACACAAAAATAACATAACAATAGAGAAATAAACCTACAAAATGGAGTGAGCGAGAAACAAGGAAGATAAATAAGAAATCAACCTAGCAATTTTTTATAACATCTTCAAAACTACAAAGATACAAAAAGATGTTTACAAAGATCACAAGTGAGTTGGTAAAGCTTCCCCACAACAACCCTTACACAAGAAACCACACTCTTAAGTCACTACCCATAACCAACCCAAGACAAATTTAAATAGACAAATCTAGGGTTACAATAATATAGTCAACCCATAGTTAATCAGATGTATCTTCACTTCTAATTTTTTTACCACAAGTTTTAGATATCTTAACTTTTCTTTTCATATTTTTAGATAATTCTAAAACTAAATAAATGACAGAAGAGAAAAGTGAAGTTTAACACAAGCTAACTAGAGATTTTATCTTCACATCTCTAACAATCTCGCACTTGAAGATAAATCACTCAAATTGATTAAAAAATAAGTTGGAATAACTTCATCCATCAACATGCCATGCCTTTCACAACATGTGGAAAAATCACAAGTGTGCACACAACTCTCTCTAAAGCATCTCTACATAAGATATCTTGATGGACTAGGCTTCCTCAAGCCAAAATAGCATGAGACAGTATTACACCAACACTAACAAATACCATCTCAAAAAACCATAACACATGCTAACACAAAACTTGAACAAAACAAAAGAGATGTGTAACTCACACTTTGATATAATAAGATATCTCTTTAGCAGCAACATACTTAAATGGTACAACATTATTGAAGATAATATCATCGTATCTCAAAACAGTGCATTCCCTTTTCACATGTTTAATATCACCATAGTGCTAGAATCTTTGTATTTTTTATTTTTTGTTTGTTTCATTCATCAATGAAAATGAACACAAGACATCTTCATTATCTTGTACATACAACTTCTACTAAAACAAAAATTAATCTACATTAAAACAAAAAAATAATCTACAAATAATCCAAACTACCTGGTAATATCATTTGTGCTCAACCAATAACAAATATTGTACAACTACCTTGCTCTAAGACCATTTGTTAACAAGATTACACATTGTGCAAAAATGTTATATGACACAAAAATAAAAATACAAAACAATAGGAAAATAAAACTTGCAGAATGGAGTGAGAGAGAAACAAGTGAGATAAATAGAAAAGCAACTTATTAACTCTTTACAACATCTTCAAACTATAGAGATACAAACATGTTTACAAAGATCACAAGTTAGTTACTTCTATCACAACAACCTTTACACAAAAGACCACACACTCTACTCTGCCCATAACCAATCCAAGGCAGATGTGAATAGATAAATCTAGGGCTACAATAATAAAGTCAACCTATAGTTAACTCACGCATGTCTTCACTCTTTCTTTTAAAAGTGTTAGATATCTTAACTCTTCCATTCATATTTTTAGATAAATTCTAAAACTAAACAAATAGTAGAAGAGAAAAGTGAAGTTTAACATAAGTTAACTATAGATTTTTTCTTCACATCTTTAATAGCCTCAATGTTTATTCCACCAAGCAAGGTCCTAGGCAAGGTAGATGAGTGAACCTAATCTTTTCAATTAAGATCAAAACCATTTCTTTCACCTTGAGAAACAAGCACCTTATCATCACTCAAAATGGTTCCTTGATTAATGTATATTAGTGGTAGAAACTTAAAGTATAGATTAAAATAAATGTTGGGATTTAATAATGCAATGAAAATTATTGATAAGAATTTAAAAGCATAAAGAAGTGGATGAGGCATTTTCTCCTATGCTTTGAATGTCATACTAGACTATTGCATAGACATTGGATGAGAGTCAAGTGAGTGTGATGTAAATTATAGTCTTAGAAATATTTTTAATTAAAATAATCATTAATGTAAAACTAATACGGTATAGCTTGTAAGGGAAGAAAAGTGCAATGGACAAGGATCACTTCATACAATCCTCCAGTATGTGATGCCCATTGGTGAAATTACTTTTAATCAGTTATTCCATGTTATGAGTTAAAAATGTGGAAAGTTGTATGTAATACTTCTATACTAAAACAAAATTAAAATACTACCCAGAAAAAAATCAAGTTGAAAATTGGAAATTGGAAATTTTTATTGCATCTAAGAAATCAAAAAGGATTTGTTGGACAATTACAAAGCCTCTAACATATTTTTAAAGAAAGTTGAAAACATCATTTATGTGATGCCCTAAGCAACTAGGGTCAATTTGTAAGAAAGTAATTTGTAGATTACAATTAATAGTATAATTCAATTTAATGTGAGTCAAAGATGGGCAAAATAAGAAAAATATGTTCCTCATCTTTTATTATTTATTTGTGCAGTTTGCAAATATGCTCTTCTCTTGGTAAATTAATCCAACAACCTATCTCAATAAGGAGATGATGAAAGCTCATTCTTACTCTAGTAATTTAATTCATTAAATAAATAAGAATATCTAAGAATAAATATTTTTGATTACTAGATAACAAACCTCCTCTAACAAAATGTATGTTCAACCAAATTTTTGCCAAGATTTATTCTTTTATAGTTTTTCAAAAGAGCATTTTGTTTAAAGGAAGATCTCTATTACAATATACCATGACTAAAGCCATAATTTTCCTTGATGCGGCCATCCATTTTCTTGTGTAGCATTCATTATCTCATTAGCATAATTAACTTCCTTCATATGAAGTATAAGCAATAAGATATCATACGAAGTTTGCATTTCCACTTGAAATTCACATACAACAAACTATTTTTGAATATGTTCTTATTTTTTCTAATTATGTTTGAAAAGAGAAGGTCCCTTAGGCAACATAGCCTTATAATAATACAAGTTGGACAAGACTACCAAAAATTTTCTTTCTAATCTCTCATGCCAAAATTTGTTTCCTGTTACAATTATTTCATAGAGCAAATAAAGCTCACATGCTACTTGAAACCCTTTGAGCAATAAGGGTATTCCAATTATAATTGTTGGCAAATTCAACTCCCAAATATTTTCAAGATTCACATATATCAAGTCCTTTTTCTTCAAGGAAAAAATTGTAATTTCTATTTCTGGTACCACAAACTTGAATTTTAGTTTTATCAATATTAACTTTCATACCAAAATGGTCCCAATAGTCATGGAGAATTTGAAGCATATAATTTAATCTTGTAGCTATTTTTGCAATCAAGGCCACATCTTCTACAAAGAGAAGCATGTTAAAACATAATTCATTTACTAGCATACTATGATTAGAGGCATTTTAAATCAATTCCTCCAATTTATCTATAAATATGCCAAAAAAGGGTAGGGAACAAAGGACAACCTTGTTTAACTCTACCTAAGTTGTTGATAATTATTTCTTTTCTAGTAAGATTGCCTTCAATAAGAATGTTAATGATCTCATAGATTATTTTAACAACAAAAAGGAGATCTTGTAGAATATTGATGTTATCCAATCTTTTCCAAAGTTTATCTTAAGCAAGAGAATCATAAACCTTAGAAAAATCAATAAAACAAATAAAAGATATATGGTTGGACCTTTTGGCTTTCTCTACATAATAATGTAAAATTATTAGATGTCTATAATAGAATGATTCCTCCTAAACCCTACTTATGACTAAGGACAAAGACCTTGCATTTTTGTTCATGAATTAATTTTATTCTTCAAAATAGTTCCTAAAATCTTAGTGAAATTTGAATTGATTACAATCAATCAATAATTATTAAGATATATCCTAACTCCTTTTCTAAAAAGTAAGTCTACTTGACTAGAATATCAAGAGTGATCCAAATCATACTGAAGCCCTTTATTAAGAAGATTAAAGGTTGATTTCCACACCAATGGATCATTCCATTTAAGAATCTTTGCATATAATCCATTAACATCAACACATTTACTAGTAGATAATCTTTGAATTCTTATGATAAACATCATCAAGGGATTATCCAAGAATACTAGAGTTATCTTGTATGATTAGGGGAGCCTCTTGATTAAAAAGGTCATGGAAGAAATTTTGAATAGTAGATAAGGAAAAATTCCAACCATATTTTTATCTATCTCGGAAAAAATTCCAAAAGCTCTTTGGATTTGAGTGAAGCTCACGAATCATTCTTTCCTACTCTTCTTTAATGAACTTTTTGTTTTTAAATTGAATAAGATTTCTATAATTCTTTAGCATTGAAACATCAAAATATGAAGCTATAACATCTTTACGAGCTATCAAATAGTTCATATCCAACCAAGGTTTTCTACAAGCAAGCCTTATTAATTTACACTTAAGTAGATGTAGAGAGAATATTAGTGAAGTATACCTAATTGTCATTTTTGACCAACATATTAGCCACTCTTGTTTTAAGATCCTAATGAAGGTTTTCTATGAGATGATGAGTTTTGCATTTGTTATAATGAATATGATGAATTGAAGTAAGAATAGTGAATTTCATGTCATGATGAGGAGATTTTAGAAGTTTTTCTCCCACCTAAAAGTTTTTCATTACATCTATATTATTATGAGTAGACAAGAGAAGATCAATGAAAGAGTTACCTTGGTACCCAATAAAGGTGAAATTAGTGGAGGAAGGAAATTTTCTAACATCATTAAGGATTAAAAAATCAAAACAAAAATGAATGCCCCTATGATTTGTACTATGATTAGTAGATGATCTTTTGTAAAATAAATAGAGCTCTTCACTAAAGTTTAATTGAAAATTCTAAACAAGCATTCAAATTTAATTTTGTTCAACATGAGCATTAAAATATCCACAAACAAAAAAATTATCAAGCCTAGAGAATTTTGCAACATCTTGACCCTGTACTAAAAACGATGCTCTTTTGAAAGATTTGTAAAATTGTAGATAGAATAGTTCCTTGGAGAAAAATAACAAAATGTAATATAATCCACAAATATTGGCTATTATCATCAAGTTTGTACACCATAACAAAATTATCTGTAGACTTTTTAATTAAAAAAACAATACTACCATAAGGTCTACCCCCCATTTTGGAATGCTTATTTCTAACAAAAATGATATAAAATCCTGGAATAGATACAATCAATGAATATTTCAACTCTATAACGGTCAGAATGGTTTGTACCTTTTTGACCAAAACTTTAACCATGGATTCTAACTGAACAATCTTGAATGCCATGGAGTTCAAAGTTGTAACCATGTTATTTCCTTCCTTTCAAGAAATTAAAAACCCTACAATTGAAACCCTACTTCTTGTACTTCCACAAACTATTTGAAATGGAATACATTGCTAAATTCTTGTACTTTCCTAAACTCAAGTAGAACCTTTTTAGATTTCAAGTGTGGTAGAACCTTGGCTAAATTGTGTTAAAACATGGGAGACACTTTTAGAAGTCCATGGTTTGCTTTGCTTTGCTAATGATTCTTCTTGTAAAAATTGTGTGAAGTAGTGTATGTTAATCACATGGGAAAATAAATATTATTTTCTTTGCATATTACAATAATGTTAAAATAATCCTTATTAAGCAAGATGTAAATTGAAATTTAAAATTCTAAATTATTGAATACAAGATTATCACTAATGCAAGTTGATGAGTCACCAAAGAAGTGACCCAATATTGAACCCACGATATCGGACCCTCAATATCAGACATGTGATATCGGATGGGCCAAGCGACATCAGACACATGATGTTGGAGCCTATCTTGTTGGCTATAAATAAGAGAAAGGGGTGCTTGGTTTTGGGGGAAGTTTTTACAGTCCCTTAGTTGAACTCTTGCAGTTTTTCTATTCCAAAGTTAGAATTATTTGTGAGTGCCCACAGTAGGATTCATAGAGTGAACAGATTTTTATTCAAGCATCATGTACCTTAAGCACACCTTGTATCTAAAAATAAAGACGAACTTTTTGATAAACCTTGCAACATTCAAAATAGCTTAATTATTGTATTTAATGTTGTTTACTGTTATTTGATGCTTTCAATAGTTAATTAATGTTATTTCCATAGAATTATTAATTATCAATTATCAATGAATTAGCACACTTAGCACGACCACTTTGAGCATACATGGAACACTTGGTAACCTAGTAATGGCTAGCATTTGGTAATCCCAGTAGTGTTACACTGGTTTAGAATGTGTTCGTAGAGTGGGAACAGATGTTGGTGTTAGGATTTGATTCACATTAGAGTTACAAAATCCATTAGTTAATTAAATATTTTTATTGCACACACTTAGGAGACCAAGATAAAAAATATAAAAGAAAAACATAAAAATCATATGCCTCAAGTTTACTTAACCATACAATTGTGCCTTACAAGTAAGCTTGGGAAGACAACGACTGCATAACTCATCCTTGTTCTGCGTAGGTGCATAAGCACTTAATCCTTGGATTTCGACCGGATTGTGCATGAATGCTTGTATTCGTATGGTTGGGTGTAGGGGTACCTCACTACTCATCATTGGCACCATTGTCAAGGATTTTGTTGTTTGTGCACTAATTAGAATATAGGAAATCCTTCCATCATTGGAACGAACCCTTAAAGTTAACTATCCTACAATCACCGGAAAAGAGCACTACACATTGAGTAATCAATCATGTCTCTTTCTTCTTATGACAATCCTTCACCAACTAGGTCCAATACCATGAACAATCGGAGGTAGGGTGCACATGATGATCTGCCAATGCCCCAATAGTTTCGCATGGTATATGCTCATCCTAATGAGTATGTACCAGACTTTACCTTTAACCTCCACTAGGATGAACAACTACAATGGCATGATTTAGAAGATAACATAGTGCTACCTCCTAAACACTCAATCTCGAGGATGCTTCTTCATGCTCTCACATGAATTGGTATGCAACACTTATAGTTAGAGTACATTGTGCATGAACAAGACTCGAGAGAGTATCAACCCATGGAGACACAATGCCAAAGGGATCTACAATAGGAGAGACATTATGAATTCGTGAAGGGAAAGTGATCTCAGGATGTCCTATATGTCCTAAGTGAACATGATGGTGGTGAACCTGTCTCGGGAGGTTTTCCACAAAATGATGTTCCTCTCATTGACTTGGGTCAAGGAGTTGAGTACCAAATTCTCACTCAACTATTCATAATCCAGGTTTTGGTACTAATAGACATAAAGGATCTAGAAAAGGAACACGAATGCATGACAATGACAAACATTCCAATCGTAATCGTAACTGAGGTCATGACCATTGAAGAGAAGATGATAGGCATCGTCATGGTGCCAGTCCTCCTTCCTCTTCACCTTCATCATCTTCTTCCCCCTCTCCTTTAGGATCTAAATGCAGTTGTAGAGGGTGAAACCATGAGGAAAATGGCAGAAAAAATAGAAATCACCAAAAAATAGTAGAGAAAGGGGGTGAGGGCATTCTAGAGAGACACATCACGAAAGAAGGGAGAGTAGGGAACAACATAGGCATCATCGACGCCATAGGAAGCATGATCATGATGAACCCCTACTCACCACTCAAAGTATGTTAAATATAATAGAGGTTGTTAGGATCCAAACAAGGCACCAGAAAGACAATAGGATCAAAAGACTAGACATGAATAACATCCCATGATTTGAAGGGGGGTACAATGCTGATCCTCAAAACCATTTACAAGCATTACACGATGCATGTGCCTTGTAGAATATAGAAACTGAATGGTAAAAGCTAAAGTTGTTTCCACAGACATTGATCAAGGAAGCAGAAAGCAAGTACCGGTCCTTAGAATTGGAATCCATTCATCGATGGAGTACCATGTTGGAGCTATTCAACGATAAGTATCAAACGTACTCTTAAGTTTCCAACCTATGTAAGCAAATCCAAGGACGGAAATAAGAAGGACATGAACCCTTGGATGCTGCCATGGGTCAATATTATTCATTATTACATCATTTCCCTAGCCATGGTTACTTGCAAAAGGAACAACTATGCCATCTCGTAGATGGGCTTAGGTACAAAACACGAAGAACCCTTGGGACTTATGCCATAGGAAGGTTTTCTGAGCTCAAAGCCCATCAAATACAAAGATTTTTGGAGCAAGTTACCAAGGAGGAAGGTAAGTTGAGGAAAAAAGAAAGTGCAAAGGAGTACAATAGAGATCCTTCCCTCCGAAGAAGGAAATTAGATTTTGTGAAGATGAAGAAGAGTCACCACTTGAAGAGATGGTGAATAGAAAGACTTTTCCCATTCAAAAAATTTGCATTAGAAATATTGGCAAAGGTGGATCAAATGTGGAAATCCCTAGATGAAAAATTTTAAACTGTCCTAAAAATAGTGGAGGAGTCTATAGAACAAAGTAGTGATCGAGAGAGAAGGAAAAATAAAGAAGCTGAGTATATATGTAACAAGGGTAAGGGCAATGTTGTTGTCATTAAAGAGGTTGTGGATTTGGACACTGATAATGATGGAAGATGTGAGATATGCCAATATGACCATCCTAAAGGATGTTTCCCAGTAGTGTCACATCTGTAAGAGTTTGGGATGTATGCACTGAACCCATGGTTAAACATGTGACAAACACCTAGAAGGTTATCTTATCCTTAATGTAACCCAAGGTAGTTCCACCAACCCTTGACATATTATCCAAGTGGAGCTCCACCACAACCAAACGAATAGTATTAACAGTGGCAACATCCACAATCATGGGGAATGCCACTACCACATCAACAGTACCCTTACTGTCAACCTGATCCATACGAGTATTACGTTCAGCAACTGATCTCTCCACGTGACTCTACTAGTCATGTTGCTCTTCAGCCTTACTACTAGACCCCCGAATACTATAGAACTTCTTCTTCTTCTAGGAGTGATGCCTTGCATACCTACTATCCTTCTCATTCATCTACATCTCTTCCACCCTCATCTCCATTACCACCTGCTCCAACTATGCAAGGCAAGCTTCCTGCCCAACTGCAACAACGTAACGCTACAAGGGCTATCAATCTTTAACCTACTGTTGGTTTGGAAAACCAATAAAAGAAGAGATATTTCTTTAGAACCAATAGTTCAACCAAGTCCTTATAACCACAAGCAGCTAATTATCCAAATGCCTCATCATCGTTTGAATCTTTTGACTTTCCTTCGAACCAAAAATTGCACTCAACACACACTGTCATGTTAACCCACACCATCACCGATTGGATTAAAGTTGGTCATCTTCTTAGGAAACTCTTTGATCCTGGAAGTCCTCTTATTTATTTACAAATCATTGGAAATGAGCCTTGTAAAGATCTTTTGGATTCAGGTTCTAACATTAATTTGATCTCCTAGGAAATGTATAAAGTCTAGAGCTTTCCTCTACTAAAGAAGAGTAACATTCATTTAGAGTTAGCTGATCATTCCATCACTGTTCCATTAGGACTAGTGGAGGACATTGTCACCACTGTTTGTGGGTGGTCATATCCAGCCAATTTCCTAGTAATCCAAGTTAACCATTGCAAGGGGGACTTCCCAATCATAATGGAAAGAGCATGGCTAAGTACGATTAATGCACACCTAGGAATACGTGGTCTCTCCTTAGAGATATCAAAAGAAAATGCATTTGGGAGGATTGAGAAGAAGAAAGATTCATGCATCACATACAGTGACACAGGGTGCAACTGCATGCAAAAGTCCTGGTTTGTACAATGCTTAACATTGCTTGCATGTAACCAGTGTGCACAAGTAACTGACATACAAAGGTGCCTATATGTAGCACCCACAAGATAGGAAGGCACCCAGTGGCTAATAGTTAACCTAGAGAGTAGTTCAACTTTATGCATGGAACCAATTGAGAGCTTGACTTTTTCCTATATCGATAGCATAAATGCATTAGAGAAAGCCCATTGCCAACTTCCAAGTACTGACATCAAAAATATCAACTAAGGGAAGTTGGAAATCCCTGATGAGTTTAAGAAAGAGTCCCTTGAATTAAAATCATTGCCTACTAGTATGGAGTATGCATTTCTCAAGAATGGAAAATCGGTAATCATTAATGCTAAGCTCGCTCCTCAACAAAAAGAAATATTGTTGAAGATGGTATGGTCAAAAGCCTTTGCTTGGTCATATCCCAAATTAATCAGAATAGATCCTAGGATATGCCAACATATAATTTACACTAACCCCTCTATGAAGCCTTGATGATAACTGCAAAGACGACTGAACCCAAAGCTTAAGCAAGTAGTTAAAGAAGAAACTGAACAACTTTTGAAGGCCAAGTTCATCTACCCCATTGTTGACAGTAAATGGGTTAGTCCATTAGTCATTGTGTCTAAAAAATGTGGTCAATGAAGGGTGTGTATAGACTTTAGGCTACTGAACATGGTAACATTTAAAGATAATTTTCCATTACCATTCGTTGACCAAGTATTGAATACCATTGTAGGGCATTGTTACTATAGTTTTCTAGATGGTACAGTGGGTACAATCAAATCCAAATAGCACCAAAAGACCAAGCCAAAACTATATTCATGAGTCCTTGGGGGACATTTGCATATAGGTAAATGTCGTTTGACTTGTGTAATGCTCCAACAACATTTCAATGTCTGTTTCTTAGTATATTTTAATAGCAAATATGGAATGGTGTGGAGGTTTTTATGGATGATTTCTTCACCTATGGAGTGAACCTTGAACAAGCATTGAACTGATTAGAGCAAGTACTAAAATGATGTGTTGAAACCAACCTAAGGCTCAATTGGCAAAAAAGCCACTTAATGATCCAAGAGGGCATTGTATTAGGGCATAAAATTTTACAAATAGGGATAGAGGTAGATCTTGAAAAAATTAAAGTCATCCAAGGAATCACTCGTCAACTTGAAACTATAAAAGATGTTTGATCATTTCTTGGACGTATTGAATATCATAGACACTTTATCGAGAAATTTTCAAAGATTACAAAACCATTGGTAGAATTAATGAAAAAGGATGTATTCTTTGAATGGACCAAGAAATGTGAGTTAGCCTTCCAAACCTTGAAGTAGAAACTCATAGAAACACCCATTATACAAGCTCCTGACTAGTCTAGACTATTCCATATAATGATTGACACATCCAATTTTGCTTTAGGAGCCATACTTACACAGTTAAATGAGCACAAACATCCCTATTACATTCACTATGCAAGTTAAAGTATTGCTCATGCACAACTCAACTATACCACAATAGAAATAGAATTAATGGTTGTTGTATTTGCACTAGAGAAATTTAGGCACTATGTATTAGGCTATAAGGTATTTATACACACAGATCACAGTGCGACTTGGTTCCTTATGAACAAACCAATGGTGAGCCCTCGCATCATTCGATGGATTGTGATCTTACAAGAGTTCGATCACACAATAGTAGATTGTAGAGGCACTGAGAATGTTGTTGCTAATCATTTATCTTGGTTGCAATGGGACAAAAAAGAGGACAAATACCCAATTTCTGATCGCTTCCCTAATGAACTCCTCTTTTTAGGTGTAATAAACAATCAATCACCCATAGATACAAATTGGTATAGTAACATTCTTACTTATCTTCTCACACAAGAAATACCAGAAGGGCTAGATGTTAAAAAGAAACAACAGCTTCTCCACCTAGTTAAACATTTCATGAAAATTAATGGACATCTTTACAAGGTATGTTCCAATGGCTTGGTTCGATGGTGTGTTCCTGACGTAGATCAATTACAAGTTCTCCAATATGCTCATGAGGGCCTTTGTGGGGGTCATTATGCTAGGAGACAAACAACCATTAAAACCTTGCCTGTAGGATATTATTGGCCTACATTATTCTGGGATGCCCATTGTTTTATCTAATCTTGTGAGTGCTGCCAAAGTGATGGGGGAATGACTGCTAGAATGGAGGGTCCACAACAATGGATTCAACCCTTAGAACCATTCAACATATGGAATATTAATTTTATGGGGCCTATTACATTGATGTCAAATGGAAAAGCATGCATTTTTATTGTTGTTAACTATTTTACAAAATGGGCAAAAGTAGCCACCGTTACTAATTGTACATCATCTACTACTGCATGATTTGTTCAACAACAAATTTTAAACAAGTTTGGCATGCCTTGTGCACTTATTTCTAATAATGGTACACATTTTATAGGTGCAAATTTTTGGAAGTTAATGCAACGCTTAGGAGTGGAGCATAAATTAACTACACCATATCATCCTTAAGTGAATGGTCAAGCCAAAGTCACCAATAGGGAAATCACAAAAATTTTGACACAAACCATTAGCAAATATAGGAGAGACTGGAGCACCAAATTGAACGATGCTCTTTGGGCCTACCGTTCCACATGGAAACTCCCTATAGGATATTCTCCCTATGAGTTAGTGTACGGTAAACTTCCAACACTTTCGATCCAAGCTAAGCTCTGTACACTATCTATAGCATGTAACCTTAACCTTGACCTTAGTTTAACATATAAATAATGGTTAATGAACCTTAACTTGCTAGAAGAAAACTGGTTAGCCAGCTTGTCATCCAATGAATTGCATAAGGCTTTCAACAAATGACATCATGACTTAATAATTAGAAAAGTCAAATACCAACTAGGAGATAGGGTTCTTTATTGGAATCCCGCACATGTGCCACAATGAACTAAATTTCAAACACTGTGGGAAGGACCTTATATCATTCATGAAACTTTTCCTTCAGGGGCCATGATGATCTATAAACCTGGAAGCCCAGATAAAAAAATATTGATCAACATCTAGCAAACCAAACCTTTCCATGAGCCCAAAATGGCTAGTACTAATACTACCTCTATTGATGGACAACCCTACTCATTATTTTAGATCTCCTCCTTCCAACTCAGTTGTGGGGGAGATGGCCACCAATGCTAATTATTCTAAGCCCTTAGTTTATTTTATTTTGTTTAGTTTTACACATTTCATTTTTACTTATTTTTGTTTTACACCATTGTTAACATTTTTATTATTTCTTTCTCTATTACATTTTGTTTGATTTACTTTCACTCATCACATAGTAACTGCTCATGATGGTGGGTTGTACTATAATGGTGTTGATTGCTAATGTTTGATTTTTACCTTTGACTTGTAATGCCAATACTAAGATATGGTTTCTTTTGATAAAACATGCAATGAGTCCATGTCATCCATTCATCCATTCAACTCTATGGTCTTCCTTTATTTTGGAAGTGGATTGTCCCTTTTTTCTAATCAAACCTATTAATGATTTTGTGGCTTGGTATTCTTCAAACCAATGAATGATTCAAATGGATTGAAAAGGTTGTGACTTCAAGGGCATTTGATGCATTTGTGTTGGCTATTCTCTTGGATACTTGGTTTTTTTTCATAGGTTTTTTTCTATTCCATTGTCGACTAATATCAGGAAGTTGAATGAATCAAATAAGTCTTTGCATGGTGTGGTTCCCACTCAAAAAAATGGTGGGAATTCAAAGAATACCCCTTAGATACAATAAAGGAATATGGGCTACAAGCACTAGTTATAGGCATTGGAAAGACATGTTACCCATGCCTGAAGGTTCCTTCTAAGTAAGGTCCTTTCTCACTTCCTACTTCTTTATTCTTCTCTTTTTGGAATTGTGGTTACTCTGTGAAAGCACTCTTGTTGCTTTAGGAGGATGGGTTGGTCAAGTGTGTTGATGCAAGGTCACTGGATGTGGTTAGTTTTAATCTAGAGTTGGACTGAATTTTATTAAGTCACCTTAACAACATAATACATACAGAACTTTACACAACCTTAGTTTTGGGATTCCATTCCATTCTCTCTTCTCTTCCATCTTGATTCCTATATTCTACCTCATTGTTGGTTTTATGATTAGTCTATATCTTACATCTTAATTTTATGATGTTGGAGCTTGTCTTGTTGGCTATAAATAAGAGAAAGGGGTGCTTGGTTTTGGGGGGATTTTTTACAGTCCCTTAGTTGAACTCTTGCAGTTTTTCTATTCCAAAGTTAGAATTATTTCTGAGTGCCCGTAGTAGGATTCATAGAGTGAACAGATCTTTATTCAAGCATCATGTACCTTAAGCACACCTTGTGTCTAAAAATAAAGACAAACTTTTTGATAAACCTTGCAACATTCAAAATAGCTTAATTATTATATTTAATGTTGTTTACTATTATTTGATTCTTTCAATAGTTAATTAATGTTATTTCCATAGAATTATTAATTATCAATTATCAATGAATTAGCACACTTAGCATGACCACTTCGAGCATACATGGAACACTTGGTAACCTAGTAATGGCTAGCATTTGGTAATCCCAGTAGTGTTACACTGGTTTAGAATGTGTTTGTAGAGTGGGAACAGATGCTGGTGTTAGGATTTGATTCACATTAGAGTTATAAAACCCATTAGTTAATTAAATATTTTTATTGCACACACTTAGGAGACCAAGATAGAAAATATAAAAGAAAAACATAAAAATCATATACCTCAAGTTTACTTAACTATACAATTGTGCCTTACAAGTAAGCTTGGGAAGACAAAGACTACATAACTCATCCTTGTTCTACATAGGCACATAAGCACTTAATCCTCCAAGTTCAACCGAATCGCGCGTGAATGGTCATATTCATATGGTTGGGTGTAGGGGTACCTCATCACTCATCACAAGTGTTAGTTTAAAATATTTTTATAATTTGCATTTTATGAAATGAAATAAAATAAAATTTTATTATGTCTAAAGACCTATAGGATCTATTAGATAGGTATTACATTTTTATGACAAATAAAGATAGACAGTACAAATTGACCAAGTATCAATGGGGACATCAAAAAAATCATATAGGTATTTTGCTAAAATATTATAATGCTATTTCAAATAGGTAGTCATAACACTATACATAACTACATGTAACTCATCTCCAAGGGTTTCTGATTTGCACAACCTACAAATGTGCTCTTCTTAGGGGAGTTGAATCCATTTTCAACTTTTAATTCTAAGATGATGAAAACTTAAGTAAATCTTACTAATAGCATTCTGATACTTGATTGAAATAGAAAATGAGAGATAGTGAGCTTCTATGTCTAGTTTATTAGATCTAATGTGGTGTAAATAAAATTGCCTCTTTCTTTTCACATTAGATCACATTTGTGTTAAACCTTCTGCTTAACTAGTTGGTGAATATGATTAGGATTTTACTACATGTCCTCCTAAGAGATATGCCATTTTCTCAACCATTGCATCCCCTAAAAATACCAACAATGATCTCACAAATCCTCAAGAATTACTTTAGAAAATTTGTGTTTCCTTGAGAAATGTGAGCTACAAGTATATGTAATGAATTAGCATAAGGATTCTACTTCTAAAGGTAATAAATCACATTCAAATAATAACATTAAGGTTTTTGCATCTTCATCTTTAACTCATCCATAAATTTTTTTTTTGTACTTTTTCAATATCTTTCACAAGTTTAGCATTGAGTCTAAGTCCCCAAACAAGACATTCAAAAAATACAATAGGATAAAGATAGTCTGAAATTTTTTTTTCTAGCCTTCCAAGCCCAAAATTTTAAATCTTTGTACTTGTTTTTGAAAACATATACAACCTTGAAACTTTCTATTATTTTTTCTTTGATACACTTCCCCCACATGTAAGTATCCATATAAATGAGACCTAAATATTTAAAACAATTTACTATTTACACATTAGTACCTTTAAATTGAAAGTTATAACAACTATTTCTTGTACCCTAGATCATTAATTTGGTTTTATCTACATTAAATTGAATGCCAAATGAATAAGAATAATTTTATAAAATTTGCAACATATTTTGCATACCTTTTATAGCAGTGGAGATCAAGGTAGCATCATTTATAAATAAAAGAAGATTTAATACTTAGGATCCAATTTTGATAGTATGACTATCTTACTTGTTGCACAATTATTTCTGCATTTCATCAATAAAGATACCAAAGGGAGTTAGAGAAAGTGGACAACCTTGCTTAACTTCAATTTTGTTATAAAATTGAAATTTTTTCTTTGAATTGCTATTTATAATTTCAATAATTACTTCCTCATATAGTCTTTAAGTTGTTGTAATCAAATTAGAGCAGAGGTCAAATTTTTGCAAATGCAACCATAGTGAAATGTCGAAGAGTAACTAAGTAATCAATAGTGGGGTGATTTTTTTTGAAACCTACTTAACACCGTACCCTGACTTTGTTTCCTTTAGCCCAGGAATTAATTCTCCTTTCTAGTAGAGTGCCTAATAGCTTAGCATAAATATTACTCATAATGATTATTTGATAATTTTTCATATTATTTTTATCTCCTTTTTTATAGAATAAGATAGTTTTACTAGTTTTGTAGTGTTGCTTTAATCCTTGCTTTATTGCTGAATTTGATTTTTGTCAAATCTCTCTATGAATAGAAAATCTCACCCACTTTAATAGTTCTACATATAAACCATCTAAATCTACAACTTTGTCAAATGATAGCCTTTTAATACCCTCTTTGACTTCTTCAAAAGTAAATTAGAAAGATGTCTTTCGCCTTCCATCAGAGGTAGCGGCCACAACAGGATAGCCACAACCTTCTTAGCCATTGCGTGCACCTGAAGCTGGTGAAGGTCCTTCAGACCTTAATAACCTCCACTGCCTAGGACTATTTAATCTTCTCAACCATCTTCATGTCATTAGAGGATGTGTTTTTGAGTTTGAGTAGTCATATCATGGTGTTCAATTTTGTGTCATGAACACCACAAATTTTGTAATGATGTCGATGTGGACACTTGGGCACTTAGTTTTGTTATGTCAATTTGTTGTGTCAAGTGTTAGTTAATAATCCCATACCTTCCCAATTTTTTGAAGGAACTTGAGAATGAGTTTTCATTTAGTCATGTGCGTATGATGAAGTGTCAAAGTGTCATGTCGATGGACACCCATCAATGTGATGTTGCCTCGTCGATGTAGTGTTTGTTGCATTTATGAGGCCCTATTGACATATATCCACAATAAATTCTATAAATACGTGCTCACCCATCATGTTTATGGCATGTCTGGTCATAGTTGTAGTAGAGCTATTGCAATTTTATCATTTGAGAGTTAGAATATTTTTCTAAGTGCTCGCTGTAGGAGTCAGAAAGTGTATGGATCTTTATTTGAGCACTAATGTACCTAAGCATAGGAGTGTGAATGGAAATAAAGATAATCCTTTTGATAAACCTTACAACACTTGGAAATAGATTAATTATTTATTTATGCATTCAATGTTTTATGTGATTTCCTTTAATGCTTTAAGTAATTAAATAATTAATTAAGTTAAACTAAACTAAATTAGCCTAGACTAAGTAGCAATTAATTAAGCACATAAGTTTGACCACTTCAAGCATATGCTTGACACTTGGTAATCCCAGTAACACTTAACGTTTAGTATCCTAGTAGCGCTAAACATGCTCAAGATGTGTATGGTAAGTGGGACCGAATGCTTATGTTAGGATTAGTTAGGTGTAGTTAGTTAGATTGAATTAGCAATTAAATTACTTCATTCCTTTCATTCTTTATTTTTAGCATCCAAAACATAAAACATAAAAATAATAAAAATTATACACCTCAATCACACTTAACTGTACCTTTTCATATCGTAAGTATAATTGGAAAGACAATGAATAACTATTAGGGAAAGTTCACTTCCTAGAGGTTAGTGTATCAAAAGACAGAGTCCATAGAATTTGACTGGATTGCATGTGAATGCTTAGTGATTTGTATGGTTGAGTGTAGGGGTACTCGCCACTCATCAAAAGCTTCTATGATTGTAGATCTTGTGTGCTTTTCTATTCTTTCAAGATTAAGTTCAATTTTATTTTCCTTTACCTTAGCTTCAAGTTCTAGTAATTTCAACACAATTTGCTCATTGTCCTTTGGAGCAATGCTAGTATTCATTTCCCCTTATATCTTCTCTTCGAGGATTGATAACCTTCAAAGAAATTATTTGTTTTGTTCATGGATTTCATCTAGTAATAAATGCTTTGTGGATATAAAGTAAAAGATGAACACAATTTGGTAGAGAGGAATGCACATGTAGGTTATGTGGATCAAGAGATTTTAAGGATGAACATCATATTTTAAATTTACTACTCTTAGATTAAACATTTTAGATAAAAAATATTATTATATCTAGTGCTAGTTATCACTTCGTTTAGAGTCGATATTTAACTTTTATGATATAAATGTAATGCTTGTGCAATAGATCATTTGGATCCTTGGACTTAATACTAGCTTAGTTATATATTTGTGATATATATCTATAATTTTCCTAAACAAATATTCTTTGTTAACAAGTAATAAGGTATTTGCATCTATATACTAACTTGATTAAAATAAAATAAAACATTTACAATAAAGAACTCTTTAATTATTATACCTTTCATAGATTGTGATGAGTGGCGAGGTACCCCTACACTCAACCATACGAAACGAGCGTAGCATGGGTGATCTAGTCAAACTTCGCAGACTAAATGCCTAAACGCTGCAAGGAACACTTGGGGTTAATTAATCGTTGTCTTCCTAGACTTACTTGTTGTTGTCA
>MNCI01009439.1:408263-455320 GCA_015680685.1 Gnetum montanum
CTATTTCACTAAGGACATGGGGGACCTTGCCCTTCAACAATAAATGTTGGCTCTCTTGCCTTTCATCCCAAATATGTTGGGCAGTGGTGGGATGATAATCCCTTGTGTCAAAGTCNCATCCAGAAGTGGAAGGAGAGTGTGAATGGTGAGATGAAGGAGAAGAGGAAGGGGATCCATCACCGTGGCGATGTTTCTTACCTTCTCTTCGGCTGCTTCGGNNNNATCTGGTGGTAAAACTATATTACCAAACAAATCTCTCCAACGCAATTGTTCATCTTGATGGAGAGTAAAAGTGTAATCAGGAATATACTCATCGGGATGAGTATAAGTTATCGTATACTGTTTAGGACTTGGCTGGTCTAGGTCATGTTTTATATGTTGCCGACTGTCTCGTGTATGATCCTTAGGTGGGTTGATTTCATGAGAAGAATCCATCTTAATGGTGTGCTATTTACTGTTATTTNTTTGGGCAGTGGTGGGATGATAATCCCTTGTGTCAAAGTCATCCATAACGTATTCCACAAATAAGTCCTGCATGCCAATCTGTGCCAAGGCACGGAAAAGCATGTTTGGAACAGATCGATCTGGTGGTAAAACTATATTATCAAATAAATCTCTCCAGTGTAATTGTTCATCCTGATGAAGAGTAAAAGTGTAATCAGGAATATACTCATCGGAATGAGTATAAGTTATCATATACTGTTTAGGACTTGGCTAGTCTAGGTTATGTGTATGATGCTGACTGTCTTCCATGTTATCCTTAGGTGAGTTAATCTTATGAGAAGAAGCCATTTTATTAGTGTGCTATTCACCACTATATATGTTCTTAATTAACTAATTAACCCAAAGGTTTGTTAAGGCTGACAACGATGTGAAAGATTTCCTAATGTTCTAATTGGCGTAAAAACACTTAGTCCCCGGCAACGGCACCAATGATGAGTGGCGAGGTACCCCTACACTCAACCATACGAAACAAGCGTAGCACGCGCGATCCGGTTGAACTCCGCAGACTAAATGCCTAAACGCCGCAAGCAACACTTGGGGTTAATTAATTGTTGTCTTGCCAGACTTACTTGTTGTTGTCATGGTGTATGGTAAAGTAAGTCCAAGGTATATGATTTTTTTGGTCTTTTACGGTTTATCTCCTATGCTAAAGGGTGAAGGGTTGAGAGACTAAAACTAACTCTAACTACAGCACTAAGTCCTAGCGTCAGCATCTGTTCCCACTTGCCGTACACACCCGGAACTATGCAACTGTGGCTACCAAATGCTAATCGTTAGTGGGATTACCACACGTAATGCACGTGCTCGAAGCGGTCGTACTGAGGCACCTAACTAGCCTAATTGTGACAAGCAGCTGATTCCTTGACTAGCCGTACACATCCGTAGATGCTCGTAATCAAGTCATACTTGTCCCACTTTCTAGGAGGTAAGGGTGAGAGAATCTTATCGCGATGAGTAGCCGATTCCTTGGCTAGCTGTACACATTCATCAATGCTCGTAACCAAGTCGTACTCATGCTACGTTACTAGGAAAGCAATAAATAACATTAATTAAACCTATCCATGCACTACAAGGTTTATCCACAAAGCTCGTCTTTATTGCCATACACAACTTGCGTTTAGGTACAAAGCTGCTCGAATAAAGAACCATTCACTTGGGAGACTCCTACTGCGGGCACATGAAAAATATCTATCTCTGGGGTGATCAATCCGCCAGAGCTTCGCTACTTTACACCTATGATTTCAAATGAGGGGAGTGCCACCTCTTATTTATAGATTTGGCGGCCGACCATGTATGCGATATCGCAGGGAACGACGCGATATCGCGGCTTGTGCATATCGCATCTCATCAGATTGCATATTTTTTCTTTATAATACTTAAATATTGCATCCTTCATAAAATGTTTATTATTTAAATTTTTGTTGTTTCTTGTAAATACTCCATAGGCTAGTATTTGTTGGGATAAATCTCTTAATGTAAATTATTAAGCTCTTGTTATGAATTTTCTATCATAGTTTGGCTTAAAAGGTTTCTGAATATGCTGCTGCTAAATATTAAGCATATCTTGAGTTGGATCTTGGCTTTGCTTTATATAAATTTTGTTGTTTCATGAAGGTGTGACAAAGAACTTTGATAAATTTACACAAGCTCTTACAGTGATTTTTCTACTATAATTTGGCTAAAAGGATTTCCACATAGGTTGCAATGAAATATTAAGCATGAATCTAAGTTTGATCTTGGCTTTGCTTTTTCCTGCTAATGGCATTGGCCCTAAGATTACTGCTTTTCAGAATATTGGAGGGATTGCAGGGTGGGGTTGTGGGTGGGTTCAATAATTGAAATATAGTTACACCCTAAGATATATAGTCTACATAGAACTATATAAGTTTGATCTAGGTTTCGCTCTTCCCTGCCAATGGCATTGGCCCTAAGATTACTGCTTTTTGAATGTTGAGGGGATTGTGGGAGCAAAGGTGTGGGTGGATTCAATAATTGAAATATAGAAACACGCTAAGATATATAGTTTATATAGAACTTTATAACTCAGTATTGCCCACTAGAATCGAACCCATGACTTAAAGTTTCCAAATCAAGAGTTTTACTACTAGGTAAAGACCTTATTATTGTTATGGTTGGAATATTATTTAGCTTTACCAATGTAGGATGAGTAGTTGGCCTCTCCACTAAAAAGCCTTAGTTTTAGTTTTAATAAAGGACTATTATTGAGAGGATTGATAGTCATGTTAGGAAGGTTAGTAATCAAAGTAAAGCATAACCTTTTTTAACCTACTAGCAAACTTGATCCTAATCTTTATGACTTGAGAAATTAACTGAGCACCTTACCCAGCATTCCAAATAATAACTCTTAAAGTTTTTAACTTAATAACTTAATTTGAAGGAGCTTAATTTAATTTAAAAGTTCTTTCAATACCCTTAGCAAGTGTCATTTTAGCAGTTAGTTTCTCATATAGGATAACCCTAAAAACCTCACGTAAAAATACCTTCAAATTATATATTTGAACAGGTATTTCCGACATATGTCCTTATGAATTCGAAGTTGTTTAACGTCTTAACAGACCAGGATTGCACTTCAGAATTTATCCTTCCGACATTTCAACGATATAATGAAATATTATGCTTGTGAAAATCAATAAGTTTTTTTCTTCCCTGACAGGATTGGATCATTTAGCAGATAATCAACTGTCAACCAAACACAACGAGATGCTAGGGCATGTAAGATAAAAGTATCACACATATGAGTTGAAAAGTGGGAATTGTTGCACAAACCAAAACAGAAGCTTGCAGAAATAGAGAGGATATCAGGGTACGAAACAAGAAATACGCAATCACGCTGGAACAGAGCAAGCAAAGGACACGAGGGGAGGGATGGAACACAGAGAGCGGTGTTTCAAAAACAAAGCAGAGGAGGAGACAAGACAGAAGCAAAGAGACAATGCTAATTCTGCTGCTGTTGCTGCAAGGGCTGTTTTTAATTAAACAGAAATGGGGCTTGAGGAGAGAGAGGGCAAGGACGGGGAGCAGTGAGAGTACTGGCCAGGGGCTGCTGGAGCAGAAGCAGGAGCAGGAGCAGGATAAAGCACATACGAGCAACGGCACACTGGGCATGTCAAATTTGAGTCCAGCCATGTTTTGATGCACTTCCTGTGGTACCTATGCTGGCATGGCATATTCTGCACCACCTCAGACCTCCTGTTATCACGCAGAGGCGCAAAGCAAATGCAGCACTTGTCCACAGCCTCACCCACGGCCTTGTTATTGTCATTGCCATTGCCGACATCTCTGGTATTAATGGTGGTGCTATTCCTCCTCCTGCTGCTGCTGCTAGACTTGCGAGGGGTGGCAAATTCTAGTTCCAAGTCGGAGTCCGAGGACGAGTAGAAGGGTACCGCATTGGTAACGTCGGCCTTTCCGTCCCCGAGGTAGGGAGCAATCCACACGACCGTGGGCTGGTGTCGGTGCCTGCAACCGCTGCGTTCGTGGGGATCGCTTGCTGGTGCTCTTCTGCGTGACGATATGGATATGGATATGGACGTGGATGACGGCGTTCTCGTTCTTCGGCGTCGGTAGCATCGTCGGCGTTCACGGACTGGGCTTGTCTGTGGAATGAAAATGTCGATGCTGCCATGCTCCGAAATACCCACCACGTGGCGCATCCCGCAGGAGGACGACGAGGTTACTTGCCATTGCTGCAATTGCGCGTTTTCCATGTGCCAGTGCAGCAAATGCGTTGCCTCTACGGTTATCGTTTGCCCTGGCAGCACTGCTTCTACTTCTTCGTCCTCCTCGCTGATTCCAATGATGCTGCGTCCTCTTCCACCTGAGTCCTGGCTCAGCGACTCCTCCAAATCTGCATCCTCGTTATCGTTCTCTGATTCTAGTCCCTGAAAATCTGCATCATCGTCTGCATCCCAGCCATGGGTTAGACTTATCTCGCTACTGTGCTGCGAAGCCTCGTCGCTTCCGGTGCTGCCACTGCGGCCGAAGCCGCCGAGAAACTCCCTTTGTATCCTGGGTATTCCCGCACAGTTCCCCATTTCGTCTGTCACAACTTAGATCTACACATGTATATCTGATCTAAACCTTAGAAGTTTTGTGGATCCACATGTTACGATTGGCAAGGGTAGTTTCATAGAAGCGTATCTCTGAAACGTGCAAAGAGAGGCGGAATGGGAAAATAAAATGATCAAATGCATCAACATACTCAGTAAATTGCAGGCTTGAAACCTGAATATGGTTGCAAAAACTGATAGTAGACAAAGTAATATGAAATAGCAGCGCTTACCGCAGACACTACCCTCGCCTGCTAGTCCTAAACTCCCTCTACTGCTAGTTCTAATCTACGCTCTCTGCATCAATGATATCCATAGCTCAAGCTGCTGCAACTACGTCAAAGGATGCTGGGCTGATTGAAATTGCGGCAAGATCTCTGCTATATAGAGACAGATGACAACCCATCACTCCAAAATCATATTTGACAGCTCCTGAGGAATGGCAAAATTAGTATAAGAAAATACCAAGCCAAGCCACATTTTTGGATTTGTCCTGGAAAATGAAATTCAAATCTCAAAATAACGTAACATATGCAGATTTCTCATCCTAAATCTAATATAATGTTTAAAATGATATGATCCATCTCTTTGCAATGATATGTCAACTTGTCAAACTCTGTGTATCTGTTGATACTGTTCATGTTCGATCCTTTGAATTCTCATGTTCGTAGTTCTTTTTCCAATTTCCACGGACGGGCATTTGCATACGCGGCTTTCAGAAAACCTGCGATGTTTACATTATTTTAATAAGGAAATGGTGTTGTTTAGCGATGGTAATATTTATGGGTTCTCTCATGGAAAATGCTTCGCAATTGTCCAGTTTCCAGTTTATAATTGTATTTTACTGTTTAAGACTTCCAAATTCCCAGAGTTCTCTTTTAAAAAAATTTAAGTCAGGAAGTAGCTGGGTTAATCCAATCATTAACCAGTTTTACTACATGAGGCTAAGCCGACTCCCTTGTTTTTGAAGCTATTGAACATGCTTACCTTTCATGATAAATTTAGATTCTATTTAGAAGCCAACCCACAAATACTATTTAGATTCTATTGCTTATATTTTAGTTTCTCTAAATTAGCGTGCACCCATCTTCGACGATCAATCAAAGATTCACCACCAGGTTCTATGGACTTTGGTTGGTATAGTTTCTATGGATGGTCAAAATGCAATTTTATGTAGATTGGATGAACGAAGTATTTTCCATGGTTAGAATACATATTGAATGTTACCCAAAAAGATAAATTTCATAATAAAAATATAATAAGAAGACTTAGAGTAGGTTTCAAGTAGGTTCTCTTAGATGGTTTGTGCATGCACAACAAAAAAAAGATACTTAGCCTATTAAAAAAAAGGTCCTTGTATTAATGCTCCAAAAAAGTCATTGAAAGGAAGACCATAAAAGACATAGGACAAAACAATTGGAGACCATGGAAGAAATTGCAAATGAACAAAGATCTAGCTCTTTATAGAGGTAAATGTTAAAAAGAATTCATGTAGCCAAACCTATATTGTTGGGACAACGCTAGGTGATGAGCGGTGAGGTACCCCTACACCCAACCATACGAATCACGAGCATGCACGCGTGACTCAGTCGAATCCCGCAAACTGCAAGCACTTACGTACATAGAATTCTAGCCAGCAAAACTTTAGTTAGAATGGTCGTTGTCTTCCCAACCTCACTTGCGATATTCTAAAGTGATGGTTGAGTGAGATTGAGGCAAATGATTTTTATTAATTTTCTTTTTATCTTTTAAGGTTTGATTCTTCTAGTGTAGGCAATGGAAAGTTATATAATTTTGTGACTGTTCTACTCTATCACTTAACTCTCCCTAGCATAAGCAATTGATCCCCTCTTTCGTGTACACCTTGAGCATACCCTAACCACTGCTGGGTTACCAGACATTAAGCATCACTAGGTTGCCAAGTGTTAGGTATATGTTTGAGATGGTCCTACCTATGGTTCTTATAAACTATGAAAAGGGTTGTAATCATAAAGCAATAATAATAAAGGACTTTGGAATGCTTAAAATGTCAAAATATTAAAGTGTTTTAATGCTTAAGTAATTAAATCCAAATGTTGCAAGGAATGTTCAAAAAGCTCGTCTTTATTGCCGCTCACGCCAATGGGCTCAGGTACATTAGTGCTCGAATAAAGAGTTGTACACCCTTCTCACTCTTGCTGCAGGCACTTGAAAAATATTCTAACTTGTATGAAAACAAACTACAAGAACTTCGCTATAATTAAATCAAAAAGATGTCATAAATGTTGCAGGTGTGCACATATTTATAGTGAGAGATAGACTTTGCGTTAACAGGGTTGCATTAACGCATGGACAAATATGTCAACGAGGTCACGTCATTGTGGCTACATCAACGAGGCTTTGTTAACATGGCCCAGTCAACATATCAACTAAATACTTCATCATACCCCCATGACTACGTGGAAACTCGTCCTCGAGTTTATTACAATTTGGAAGGTATGAAGTTATTACAGCACACATGACAAGACACATCTACATAAACACTGAATCTATTAACATACCAAGTGCCTGAGTGTACAAAAAAATAAATTACAAAATTGTAGTGTTCAAAGATAAAATTGAACACCCTGACAACAATGGATTCTCCACCCTACCAAAAATGCTAAAGTTGCTAGAGAAGGTGACACTATCCCTAGTGGCAATGGTTCTAATAGGCCTTCACCAACTTCTAGTGAATGTGATGGTTGAGGTGTTTATGACAATTGCCTTGCAGTAGCTGCAACTTCTGGAGGCAATGAAAAAGCCTTCAACAATGCCCTCATTTTATCCTCCTTGCTTTTGGGATCGTTCACTATCCAGGTAGCTTTGCCAATGTGTGCTAGAATAAGAACATCCCAAGGACATGGAAGTGTAGGAAAAAGTTCCTTCAAATTGACAAATCAAGTAGTGAACTATTTTCATTTGATATCGAATGCTCAAATCAATGTCTGTAGCTATTGGTAGTCATTTATTCATCAGGCCAAGTTCTCTGCAATTGCACATTATCCTTCAAAATTGGTGCAGAGAACTTCGAGTTCTGCATTTGCTATTTCTAACTTTTGTTTTATTTCTTTATGCACTTGGAACTCACCCTCTTATAAAAAATACAAGGTGGCCATTTACTTTTTCAGGTCAAACCGTGACCTTCCAACTATCAACATTGCTAGGTTTACATAACAAAGATTGTCTAATTCTATGTATTTTATCATCTTTTCAATTTGCAGCTCTTTGAGATAGATCTCAACTTAGTTGTAGACGTTCAATCCATCGAAGATGGGTTGCCACACCTCACCTCCTTCCCTGAGCTATTGGAGTGCTTGGTTCATCTTAGCCTTTGCGACTTGAATTTCTTTTTCATTTACTTCCTTTTGCAATCCCACTTGGTCCCTATAATGTTTTTTGACTCATTCAAACTTAAGGGCCTCATTTTTCCAAGCAATAATTTCAATAGCTGATTTTTGTTGCAAGGCTTGAACTTCCTCCACGGACAAATTACGATTTTCAGCCGCAAATCTCCTTAGATCAATGTTTACCCTGGCTAGTTCCTCATGCTATTAATGGATAGAATTTTTCATGTGTTAATTTTCAACACCAACATTGCATAGGCGATGAACTTTTGTGGTCAACCTGACATTCTCCTAGCAAACCTCTGCCAAGTGCTTGTTTAGATGGTAAGAATGGGCATCTATTAAGTACTTGTCAAAGATTTCCAATTCTTGCTCATTCTCAATTGTTTGAAGTTTGGTTTGAAGTTGTTGAAAAGATTCATCCCTAGTGAGTTCATAGTTGAGAAGAGCTGGATCAGCAAGTCGGGCCCTCAATTGGGCAACTTCCATAGCCAAGCGTTGATGATCGCCCTGGGCTACTTCAAGTTATGCCTCCAAGATGAGGCACTTGCCCCTTGCTGAGAGAAACTTCGACTGGGTTGCGTGATGTTATTTGGAAGATCAAAAACATCCAAAAGTGGTTGCCTAGTTCCCACCAGTCAGTCCAACAACTCTTCATGTTGGGTTGTGTTGATTCTGCTATGTTGAGTTCTTGTGGATGTTTGTACATCTTCAAGTCCATGTATATCTAGCACAAGCACCATAGGTGCATTAAGGGCTATAGAAATTATGTTAGCAACCACTTCTACAATAACTTATTATCTCTGGTGTTGCATTACCAAGATAGTCACCCCTTCTCCATCCTCCAAGCGAACTGAGAAAGTAGCAGCATTTCATGAAATTTCAAGAAATAATTGTTGGGTGGACACCGTTACTTCTCGTACACTGGGGTCTATTCTTGTAGGCACTTGCATTCATGCAATAGAAAACATCAACCCTTCTCTCTCTAGCAGACTCACTAATCGAGCCACTTGTTCAAGATGGATCATTGTAGGGTGATAAATCGAAGGGCCTTCTCCACCATCGGTCCTACTGATTGCTCCTGTCGACTCAAGAGCGATTTTTGGATCTCATGTATGTGTTCTACAATCATCTGTGAGCTCGACCTTGCTGTTTCTGTAGGTAGTGGAGGTGGTTGCTACTCTTCCCTTAGTTGTGTTATGGTAGGAGTCTTGTCTTTCATCATTTCTCGCCATGAGGCAATTGGGACGTGACGCAGTGTATCATTGACATATTTTGCTATCCCTACCCACTTGCACACTTTCTAATTAGGCAGGGAAAGGGTAGAGATTGCCTTCCACATTCATTTGTAGCAAATATTTTCTCAATTTCAAGGAAAAGTAACTATGGAAGGTTAATGGGAAACTTTTTGCTTAGAGCAGCACATGCATGAGTAGAAAAGGTAGTGATCTTGTTGGGTCTTACCATTGGATTCAAGTGGTAAGATGTGATTTTTAAGTAAACCCTCTTTGCGGTGGTTAGTGTGCCAAACTCCTTATGTTCATCCCATAACACTGCCTAATCCACTCCCATTTTACTTCAGGATCTACTTGTTTGGGAATCTCTGCCACATCAACTCTAGTCTCTAACAACCTAAGAGCTTGTGCAATTGCTTCTGTAGAGTAAGATACATGAATGTATTTAATTCTTACTTTGGACCCCGGTTGTCAATTCATCTAGAAGAGATAAGTTTCTCCTAGGTACCATTCACCACTGGATGTGATAATTGGCCACACAGGAGAATTTTGTAGTTGAGTTTTGACTTCTTTTGGTGCATTTTCTAGAAATGATCTGAAGTTCAACTCCTGAAGGACCATTCGTTGTAGCTCCCTTGGCTTGATAATGTCAATACAGGCCTGGGTCAAGGTGACCTCAAGTCATGGCACTACCACTGGAGTATCGTCCCTTCGTGATTATTCACTAGGGATGTTCTCTTCAAGAATCTGATGAATAGATTCCACGTCAGGTCCTTCGCGGAGAGGGCTAGTTGTGTGTGATCCCTCCGCATGCTCTTGGGGTCATGCACCTCATCCTCTTCCCATTGTAGGTTGCTTGTCCCTTGGTTGGGATAGTCCTTCTCCCCTTGGATGCCTCAATTTAGGTGCCATCTACAATCATAGCATAATCATGAATTATAATGTGTATAATTTGCTTAGAATGGCAATCATGCACCTTCTCATTTTGACCAAGCTATGACACTAACACGTGCATCCTGTTAGATTCTCCAGAGTGTAGTTGAGGGGTTAGAAAAATAATAATAAAACATGATGAGTTTCAATTTGTAATTGTTTTGTTGTTTTTTTCTATCCCCTAAGAGGTGTTAAGGCTTTAATAATCATTATAATTTGGTAATCATAATAATCATTNTAATAATCATTGACCTCCTCCTCCCCCGCCCCCCGATGTATAGCATACCTCCAGTAGCAAAAGGGTTGAAAGAATGGTTGGATTGGGACACGTAGTGGACACGTTTGGTGCTCATAAAGAATACTTGATGTAGGAAAATGGAAAATCTCCCCTAGCTTTGTAAAGAAATGGATAAATTTCAAAGGTGCAACGTGGGTAAATATAGTATTTTTGTCTTGCATCGATGAGGCCGTGTAAATGAAGCTACATAAACACATGTGGGTGCATATACAGGGCCTAGTTGGTGTAGTTGTTCAATGGGGTTGACCAGCATTGACTAATGAATTAAAAGTCCAAAGCTGTGAATTGTAGCACAACACTGGGGGGATTTGAGAATGTCGAGACCAAAGAACAATATGAGAGAAAAAGGAAGAAAAATTATGATCAAAGGTAGAGTCAAAATTAGGAGAATATCAGAGTATGGAACTTGGTGGATTAAGGGCCACATTATGGGCAACATAGAAATGATCGACCAACTAAATCAAAGAGATAGGAGATTAACAAACAAAACCAAAGGATTGGCAAGTGGGTCCTCTCCATAGTAGCCAGTAGCCTTAGTAGCCCTTGCACATCGTTAACATAGGAGTTCGTGGGCCTCGTAGTTAATTAATGGTGACCGTGCGTTGATACTTATGTCCATGAGAACCAACCAAATAATTAGAAGTTCTAGCAAAGTATGACAGACATTCAAAACATAAAACTAGTAGTGAGGTGAGTAATGGGAAGCAAATGATGGAGATAAGAGGAAGTGAAATGGAATTCCTAAGTTTGGTCACATGAAATCCCTTGTGAAGTGTACGATTAAGTGACCCAGTAGGATCCATCCTCAGTCTAAACCCAAAACCAACCATGCTCAGTGACATCACATCAACATTCGAAGACTAGTCCATTCCATTGAGGCACAAGAATGCTCCCACAAATAACCGCCACTCCAACATGAGTGAGAGATAGGAAGTGAAAAAGGGGCTGAGTTAGAGGGGACAAAAAAAGTCCTATAACTAGTGCTTATAGCCTGTTAGAGGTGGTCTAAGGGGTGTGCTTTGAATTCCCATGTTTTTTTTTGTTTTGTTTTCTATGGGAACCACACCATGAAAAGACCTATGCGATTTCGCATGCATTTGGTCCAAGGAGGATGATTTGAATCCTTATGTTTTGTTTTTTTTTCTTTGAATGATGAGGACCACGTCGTGTAAGGACAAATTTCCATTTAACTTCCTGTTATGAGAGGATATGGAGTGGTAAGAAGTTTGTGAGAACACATGCTCACATACAAGGGAATAGAAAAGTACGAAGAATGTTGCATTACCCTTGAGGTCACACCTTGATCAAATCATTGGATCTACCTCAAGTCTAGAAACTATGCAAGTCACAAATTAATTAAATTTTTTTTTAATTGAAAGGGATTTGCATGTTTCCAAAATAAGGAAAACCATGGAGTGGGTGGATGGGTGGATGATGTGGACTCCTTTTCTGTTACATGAAATGAAAGTAGAATGTGAATTCCTAGAATAACAATGCTAAGGCAAGAGCTAGATAGAATAGGTGAACCTTATCATGTAGACTAGCTGAAAGAGAAATAACTTCACTAGTACATCCTACGACAATAAGATAGCTTATTAATGAAAAGTATAAAACAATCGAAGGATAAGTATGTATATATAGATAGAAGTAATTAAAGAAAGAAAGAAAAAGTAAGTAATAATGGTCAAATGTACTAACGATGTTGTAAAACAAAAACTTCCAAAAACAACTGAGGAGCCCGTAGATGCTATTAGCATGGATGGTGGTCTTCCCCATGACTAAGCTAGGAGGAAGAGATCCAGAAAATGGAACAAGGTTGACTGTGTGACAAGAGGGTAGTGACACTGGTTCAGTGGAGTTCATTGAAGGGTTTTAATTGTTGCATATTGACTAACTGTGTTTTCGTGGGATCCTCAAGTTTTTGTATAAGTAGGGCCCTATACAAAAAGGTTTTGGAAACAATATAAGGTCCCTTCCACAGTGTTTGAAACTTAGTATGTTGTGGTACATGTGTGGTGTTCTAGTAGAGTACCTTATCTCCACATTGAAATGTTACCTTTCGAATCCTAAAATCATGACATTTTTTATTATAGGCCTTGTGTATTTCATTTGATGATAGGGCTACTAGTCGATTCTCATCTAGCACATTCAAGTTGATGAGTCGTTCTCGTTGTGCTAGTGACAAGTCAAGACCCAAGTCACTGGCAGTAGATAGTGTTCGAAGTTCTGCCTGAATTGGAAGTTTTGGTAGTTTCCCATACACTAACTCGTAAGGAGAGTAGCTGATAAGAAGTTTCCACATTGAGCAATAGGCCCAAAGGGCATCATTAAGTTTCATGCTCCAATCCCTCCTATATTTGCTAATGGTCCTAGTTAGGATTTTTGTAATCTCCCTATTTGTGACTTTGGCTTGCCCATTGGCTTGGGGGTGATATGGTGTTGTAAATTTATGTTTGACCCCCCAAGTGCTACATGAGTTTACAAAAAGTATTACCCATAAAGTTGGTTCCATTATTTGAAATGAGTGCACGTGGCACCCCAAACTTGTTCATGATTTGCTATTGGATAAACCATGGGGCGGTAGTTGAGGAACAATCAGTGATGGTTTCCACCTCTGCCCACTTGGTATAGTAGTCTACTGTGATGATGATATATGCCTTTTCATTGGACATGGGTGCGATGAAATCCATAAAGTCGATGCCCCAAATATTGAAGGGTTCTAGTGGCTGGATCCACTGTTGAGGTCCTTCCATTTGTGTCGTCATCCCACCATCTCATTAACATTGTTCACAGGAGTGGACGAACCATTGAGCATCTCTAAAGAGTGTAGGCCAGTAATACTCTACAAGTAGGATCTTAATAGTTGCACATCATCCAACATAGTGGCCCCCACAAGGGCCTTCATGAGCATCTTGAAGGATGCGTAGTTTATCCTCATCAAGGATGCACCATTGAACCAAGCCATTTGCACACACCTTGTAAAGGTGCCTATTGATTTCCATGAAGTGCTTGGCCTTGTGAACAAACTATTACTTCTTCCGATGATCCCACTCCTTTGGTAAATCTTGTGTTAGAAGATAGGTAAGGATGTTGCTAAACCAAGTTGATCCTATGGGTGTTTCCTTGGCGATTGCTCCAGCGAAGAGGAGTTCATCTAGGAATTGGTTGGAGAATGACTCCTCCTCCTCTGCATTGTCCCATCATAACTGAGATAAGTGGTAAGCAACCACATTCTCGATTCCCTTTTTTTCTGCCATAGTAAGATCAAATTCCTGAAGGATTACAAGCCACCGTATAATATGGGGACTCACCATTGGTTTTTTCATAAGAAACTGGATGGCACTATGTTCAATATGTACAAACACCTTGTATTCAAGCACATAGTGTCAGAACTTTTCCAAGGCGAACACCACTACCATAAATTCCTTTTTGGTGGTGGTGTAATTGAGCTGAGCACCCACAATGCTTCAACTTGCATAGTGGATGTAATATGGATGTCTCTGATCATCCAACTATGTGAGCACAGCTGCCAATGCATAATTAGACACATCTTTCATGATGTGAAATGATCTAGACTAGTTGGGTGCCTATAGAATTGGAGTCTCTACGAGTTTCCTTTTTAGTGTTTGGAATGTAGACTCACATTCCCTAGTCCAGACAAATGGAGTGTCCTTCTTTGTTAGTTCCACCAATGACTTGGTGATCTTTGAGAAATTCTTGATGAAGCATAGATAATAACTAGTGTGTCAAAGGGATGACTGGACATCTTTTATATTGTTTGGTTGACTGGTGATTCCTTGGATAATTCTAATTTTTTTAGGATCTACACCAATCCCTGCTTGTGAAATTTGATGCCCCAGAACAGTGCCCTCTTGGACCATCAAGTGGCTCTTTTGCCAGTTGAGCTATAAACTAGTTTCCACACATCTTTGTAAAACTTGCTCAAGGTGATCTAAGGCTTGTTCAAAAATTGCTCCATAGGTAGAGAATTCATCCATAAAAACTTCTAATCCATTGCCAATTTTTTGTTGAAAGATGCTGAGGACGAGGTATTGGAAGGTTACAGGTGCATTGCATAGGCCAAAGGGCATTTTCTTATATGTGAAAGTCCCTTAGTGACTTGTAAATGTTGTCTTGGCCTAGTATTTAGGAATGATTTGTATTTGGTTATAGCCACCATAACCATCCAAAAATCTATAGTAATAATGCCCCCTAATAGTATCCAACACTTGATCCACAAATGAAAGTGGGAAATGATCCTTGAAGGTTGCCATATTTAGTAATCGTAAATCTATACAGACTCTCCATTTGCCACCCTTATTTGGCACAATAACAAGTGGGTTGACCCATTTGCTATCCATAATGGAGTAGATGAACCCTACTTTCAACAATTGTTCAATTTCATCTTTGATGATTTGCTTCAGTTTGGGGTTTAATCATCTTTGTGGCTGTTGTCGCGGCTTCATGGAGGGGTCAATATGAATCTGATGTTGGCATAACCAAGGATCAACTTCTGTTAGTTTAGGATATGACCATGTAGAAGCAGCCACCCATTTGTTCACCATATTTAGCAATCTCTTCTTTTGTCTAGGAGCAAGAGTGGCATTAATGATTATTGGCTTGCCATTTTGCAAGAATGCATATTCCAAATTGGCTGGTGAGCTTTTCAATTCCATGGGTTCCTATCTAAAGCTTTCAGGGATTTTTAGCTTTCCCCAATCATCACTATCATCAACAGTCAAGACTTGTTGATGGACCTTTTCCAATTCATCCATGCTTTCCATATAGGTACATACAAAGCCCTCAAATGGTTCCATGCATAGAGTGATGCTATCAGAGTCAGCGGTCAACCATTGGGTGCCTTCTTGATTTGTGGCTGCTACATATAGACATCGTTGAATCTGTGATTCTTTAGCACACTAACTGCATTCTTGAATAAATGTCTGCTTAGCGGACGAAAGTTGCTACACACAGTTGCACTCAAAGTCACTGTACACAATGCATGGAACATGATTCTTCTCAATCTTCCCGAAAGGATTTTCTTTTGAAATTTCAAGGGAAAGATTTCGGAGTCCCAATCATGTGTCCATCATGTTAAGCTAGGCTCTTCCCATTATGATCGAAAAATTATCCTTGTAATTATCAACACAAATGACTAGGAAGTCAGCAGGATAGGACCACCCACAAACAATGGTCACAATATCTTCTACCAATCTTAAGGGAATACTAATGGATTGGTTGCCAGCTCAAGCCAAATGTTGCTTTTCTTAAATAGGGGTAGGTTTCAAGTCTTGTACATATCATGTGAAATCAAGTTAACACCTGACCCCGAATCCAAAAGAGCTCTGCATGGCTTGTTTCCTGCCACTTGGAGGTATATGAGGGGACTCCCCAGATCAATAAATTTATGAGGAAGATGGCCTACCTTTATCTAATCCATCACAGTATGTGTTAGCATAATGGTTTTTACTTTGAAAGGTGTTTGGTTTGAAGGTTGCTCGAAGGGTTGAATGGCAGAGGCGATTGGAGGTTCAAAGGCACTGACCATAGGTGAATGTGAAGGTATGTTTGGGATATTGGGTCAGAAAAAAGGGTGTTTCCATGGTTTTGATTCTGGTCCACTCAGCTAAGAAGCCAGTTGTAAGTTGAAAACCCTCATGGCATTACATTGTTGTGGCTATGGTAGTATTTCTCCTTACATAGGTGGAGCAAGAGGTAGCTGAGTGGAGGGTTGATGAGTAGGTATGGCAGGAGAAGGTGATGAAGGATAATATAAATGTGGGTTCTCCCCCCCTAGGTGATGGATACTATGTTCAAAAGTATTCTGGGGGGTAGTAATGATTTTGAAATGGCGTGTGACTAGAAGAGTCCTGTTGGGAGGCTGGTTGCTAAAACGTAGTACCCATGAGGATCCAACTGCTGGTAAGGGTACTGCTACTGTGGAAGTGACATCCCCCATGATTGTGGATGTTGCCATTGCTAGTAATACTCATAAGGTTGCGGTGGTACTCCACTTGGATAATATCCCTATTGCTGGTGGAACTACCTGGGATTGCCTTATGGATAAGGAAATCTTTTGGGTGTTTGTTTTTTTTCCAAGCAAGGATTCAATGCATATATCCCAAACTCTTGTAAATGTAACACCATAGGACAACACCCCTTAGGATGTTTGTATTGGCATATATCACATCCATCATCTTCCTCTGTGTCAGAGTCTACAACCTATTCTACTATAGCAACCTTGTCCTTATCTTTATGGTAGGCACATTCAACTTCTCTTCTCCTACGCTGATCTTGATCATTACTTTGTTCTTTCGATTCCTTTGTGATTTTCAGAACACTTTGGAATTTTTCTTCCAAAGAATCCCACATCTTGTCAACCTTGGTCAAAATTTCAGAGGCAAATTTTTTTATGGGCAAGGTTTTTTGGTTCATTTCTGCATCCAGTGGTGATTCTTCCTCATCTTCACAAAATCAGACTTCCTTCTTTTGGATGGAAGGGTCCTGATTATATTCTTTTGCACTTTCCTTTTTCCTTAGTTCCCCTTCCTCTTTGGCCACCTGCTCAATGAGGTGCTACAGTTGATGGGTCCTTAACTCAGATAGTCATCCCTAAGCGTAAACACCAAGGGTCTTTCTTATTTCAAAGAGAAGTCCATCTATGATATGGTGGAGTTGTTCCCGTTGAGAGTAGCCATGACTAGGGCATTGGTGTAACAATGAGTAATATCTGCCCATGGCTGCATCCAAGGGTTTATGGCCACCTTGCTTCCATCCATGGATTTTTCATCTTAGATTAGACACTCTAGAGTGGGTTTGGTATTTATCATTGAAAATTTCTAACATCATACTCCATCATCTAATTGATTCTGGGTCCAAAGACTAGTACTAGCTTTCCACTTCCTTGATGAGCGTTTGAGGGAATAACTTGAGTTTCTACCAATCATTGTCTATATTTTCAGGGTGTAGGCATCATGAAATGCTTGCAAGTGTGTTTTCAGATCACAATTATATCCCCCTTAAAATTTGGGGATGTTGTTCATGTCAAGGCACTTAATCTAGCTATCTTTTAAGTGCTTGGTGGGTATTTGAACTACCTCAACTATATTAAGCATGCTTCAAGTAGTAAGTAGTGGTTCATCCAAGTCATAGACTTATTGATGGCCATGCCATCCATGATGGTTTTTGCTACCTCTTCTTTCTTGACGGTGAGACTCACGTGATTGGTCACGCTTTTCCTTACAATGTCCCTATCTATCCTTATGGTCCTATCGATCTTTCCAATCACCATTAGCCTAATCCTTCTTGTGATGATGGTGATCAAAGTTAGAACCTGGTGAAGACAAGGTGGAATAAGAATATGGAGAAGAGGGAGAAGAGGGAGGAGAACTACCAGTGTCATGGTGTCGATCCCCTCCTCTGCTCTGGTGACAACCTTTATTTTCATGTTCCTCCTTCCCTTTACTGTGATCTTTTTTGTGAGATCCTCCACCGCCCAGGGACTTCTAATTGCCTAATTGTTTACTTTGTATGACAAATTGGATGATTTGATGTAGTGAAGGAGGTTTGGGTGAACAGGAACCATGAGAAATAGGTTCTTCATCGTCATGTGGACCTTCCAAGAACAAAGGGTTACTAAAATATTTTCCCTTTATGTACTCATGGCATTTTCCTGGTGTTGGACCCATGCACATTGTGTTTCAGTTGGGCGATAGTCTTGATAATCATGCTCCTTCATTATGTACTCCACACCATGGTCCTGAATGCCCAGTTTGGCAAGAGTTTGAAGCAGCATTCCAAGAACCGATCGATCAGGGGGCAATATGATATTGCCCTCCATGTCCTGCCATCGCATGTGCTCATCTTGATGTAGGATAAAGTTGAAGTTGGATATATACTCATCTAGATGTGCATATACCACCTGACATTCCTGCAGCACTAGTGGGTAGGATCCATCTTGCCTGTGAGAAGAAGACATTCTTAATGTTAAATAACAAATAGATCGGTGTACCTTACTATTACTTAAATTGCCTAGCGTGCATAGATTTCAATATATTGGGTCCATTCCAACGAAGTGAATGATGATCTTGCTAAGACTAGATCATGCATGTAAGACTAACAGTCCTTGACAACGGTTCCAATGATGAGTGGTGAGGTACCCCTATGCCCAACCATACGAATCACGAGCATGCACGCACGACTCTATCGAATTTCATAGATTGCAAGCACTTACAAACACAGAATTCTAGCTAGTAAAATCTTAGTTAGAATAGTTGTTGTCTTCCCAACCTCACTTGTGATATTCTAAAGCGATGGTTGAGTGAGATTAAGGTAAATGATTTTTATTAATTTTCTATTTATATTTTAAGGTCTAATTCTTCTAGTGTAGGCAATGGAAAGTTGTATAATTTTGTGACTGTTCTACTCTATCACTTAACTCTCCCTAGAATAAGTAACTGATCCCATCTTCCTGCACACCCTGAGCATACCCTAACCACTACTGGGTTACCAAACATTAAGCATCACTGGGTTGCCAAGTATCAGGTATATGTTCGAGATGATCGTGACTATGGTTCTTATAAACTATGAAAAGGGTTGTAACCATAAAGTGATAATAATAAAGGTCTTTGGAATGCTTAAAATGTCAAAATATTAAAGTGTTTTAATGCTTAAGTAATTAAACCCAAATGTTGCAAGGAATGTTTAAAAAGCTCATCTTTATTGTCGCTCATGCCAATGGGCTCAAGTGCATTAGCACTCGAATAAAGAGTCATACACCCTTCTTACTCCTACTGCAAGCACTTGGAAAAATATTCTAACTTGTATGAAAACAAACTACAAGAACTTCACTACAATTAACTTAAAAAGATGTCATAAATGTTGTGCGTGTGCACATATTTATAGTGAGAGATAGACTCTAGTTAATAGGGCCACGTTACTGCATGGATGGATACATCAATAGGGTCACATCACCATGGCCGTGTTAATGAGGCTCTGTTAATGTGGCCCAGTCGATGTATCAATTGAATGCTTCATCACTAGGATAATGATCAGGATGATGATTTATTTCTTGTACTTAGCTCTACTATTTCAAATTTTCAATATAAAATCATAATTTTTTTATATCTTACTAATGAGTTTTAAAAACTTTTGCAAGTTATACATGACTTAGCTAGTTAGGTCATTATTTTCTTAAACAAAGGTTACTACTTTGAGTCACATGTTATTGTTGAGGCCAACGTCATCCATGCTAGGCATAGGGCCATGAGCAATAATGTTTTATCTAAAGATCTAAATAATAAATCAAATAATGCTATAAATATCATTCCAAAATCAACAATGATGATAGGCCACAACACTAATCACAAAATAGCCTTTAGATTTTGTAATACAATGATGATTCAAGAGAGTTCTAAGTTCTAACGTCTAGTGGTGTTTATAGGCTTCATGTTTAAATAGCTATGTTTTATCATGTAGTTGCATCAAAATATAAACTTGTGGTCATTGTCTAGCATGACACGAATGCAAGTTTAAGTCTAGCATTTTACTTAGACCAACAAGAAAATGAAGAAAATTGATGAGACAAAAAATTCCATGCATCAATTGATCTAGTTCAAAATGCAAACATTATCTTCTTATGTGTGCATTTTTTCCCTCTTTCCATTTCTTGAATAAAATACTATACTTGAACAAACATTAGACTTACCAAATAATGATCATATTCATTGGAAATATCATCTACAGTAGACATTTGCATTTATACCTTTTTCCATTGAAACCTAGAAATAAGTCTTACTTTGATTTTGCAAGTCGTAATCTAGTATTGGACTTTTGTAATGATGCATTAAAGGGCTTTAACAATAAATAGCAAGTAAATCCTTAAAAGGAGGAAGACCTCCTCCTTAAAATTTGAAAACATAGAGCTAATCTACTTAGCCTTGCAGACCAAAAGAACTATGGATCTCTAAAATTTTCCTCTTCATCTTCCATGGTTCAATCCATTCCCTTGCTAGTGCTATTCTCTTATGTTTTGTGGTTTTTGTTTGATGTCAAGAAAATTAGAAAGAGAAAGAAGTTTCTACCTCTAGGGCCACCTACTCTATCAATCATAGGAAATCTTCATTAGTTGTAGGGAGATCTACCTCATCAAACTCTTGCAGAGCTTTTAGACAAGTACGGCCAAATCATGTTCATCTAGATGGGTTCTATTCCAACAATGGTGGTTTCCTCCTCTGAGAAAGAAAAGCTCTTCCTCAAAATCCACAATACACTATTTTCCAAGTAGAAGCATTGCATCAGCAATAGAAATTACATTCACTAGGCAACATATTTTAATGGCTCCCTATGGAGATTACTAGAGAAGAGTCAAAAAGATGTGTGTAATCAAATGTCTCAGTCCAAAAAGAGTTGAATCTTTTAGAAATCTTAGAGAGAAGGAATTTTTTGCATTGGTGTGGGAGATTTGTGGTAGTTTTTGAATGCATTTGATTTGCAAGGAATCAAGAAACAAGCATGCAATCATGGTGGTGGTGGTTACATTGGTGGTGTTGGTTGTAACTCTTGGGTGTTATAGGAGTTACATGGAGGCATTCATGGTTGAGAACATGGTTGTGTTTATAATGGTAGTTATTGGCATGGGCATTACATAGGATGTGCATAGTGGATGGTTGGTGGTGACTAGTGACTACAAAGAAGAGAGGCATGGGCATTTAAGGCATCAAATCCTAGGGGGAGATCTTGGAGGGGGTGGAGCCTTTGTTTGACAGATGCATGACGGGCAATGACTGTGATGGACCAAAAACCAATAGGAGATCAGATTCACTTACCATTGACCTTCTCCTTCTCTCCAGCAATGTTGTAATTTAGCAAGCAAAATCTACCAAGTGATGGTCTAGTAGTAATGCATGGCAGATGATGCACTTGCACGTCAAATGGGCTGTCAAAGGTAGATGCATGGATAATGATGCATTAGTTGCAGTGAGGCATGTAGCAGGCTATAATAGGCCTTCCCAACAACTGTGGTGGCCTCTTTCCTCCCTCCTAGTCTTCATAGTAGGTAAATAGAGGTTAGATCTTACGGGTGCTAGGAAAGTAACAGGTGATGATTTTCTTTCTTTTTTTGCTTGCCCTAATGGGCAACCTTCTCTCCTTCCCTTGTCACTAATAGCACACATAGCACAATGTAGGTGCACCAGTAGTAATAAGTGGCCTGATGGCAATAGCAAGCACATTAGACCTCCTCTTCTCCTATCTGCAGTGGTTTGTTCCTCCTCTTCGATGGTAGCAAGTAGTTAGGCGTGGTCAGGAGGCACTATAGCAACATTAGTGGTCTCATAGGCATGTGCAACATGGCATGTCAACACAGTAGTGCATACAACGATGCACAATAGACCCTTAACCGATGGTAGTTACTGACTATTGTGCATCTACAACAACACAGATATCACAACATGTGTAGAGCAACACGTGATGGCAATAGGTGACTACATGTTCATTTTTCTCTCTCCACTACAACCCAACGCAAGTGTGTCAATAGCAGTGCCTCAACAGTAGCCCCGCTATGGACACAACAACCCTACAGTGACTGTAGTAGGGTTCTCTTTTTCTTTAGCAATGGTGAAGTTACAATAGGTGATCTCCCTAGGTTTTCTACCACCAATAGTAGGTTGTGTAGTAGGTCATGATGAGACACCCTCTCCTGATGGCTACAAGTAGTGTTAGGTGTAGCAGCATCTACTATGGCCTAGTGACATAATTCCACAACAGCAATGGGACCAGGGAAAATTTAATTTAATTTTTTTAGTTACCTATTGTATTCTTGAATTTCAAAGATATTTTTTCAAATTTCTTGATTTTCTAGTTTGATTTACTATTTTAAAACATCACATAGCCCTCTCCAACTAAGACTATTCCTAGGCTTCTGTACCCATATGGAAGGCACCCTAGGCAATAGTCTCCTCAAACAAGTTTTTTTTCCCCAAGTGTTGATGCATCCAAAATTTATGCATCAACACCTTTTTTGGTACTAGAAGGAGGGTTATTTTTTCAGCCTTTTATTTTCCCATATCAGTTTTTTGCCATTTTTATCTTGTGCCTATTTCGTTTCCCAATCCTATTTTGGAACTTGTTGAATTTTTCCTCTTAAAATATCTATTTTCAACCTTGGTTTTAAAATATTTTTCTTTATTTTTTAAAAATTTTTGTAGCTTTTTCTTAATCTCGAAAGTTCGTTTCCTAAAAATTTTCAGGACTCATCACCCATTTCGAATTCTTTTTTTGAAACCCTCATTTCCCAGTCCCATTTCATATTTGTGTTTTGGTAGTTGTTATCTAAGTCTTGACTTGGGTAAGGTGGATTTATTTAGTTATTCAATTTTAAATTTATTTTTCTGAAATTTTTTATTTTACTATTTTTCTTTTAAATTTTATAAATATTTTAATTTCATACATTTAGTTTTCTTTTTTAAAAAATTTGTAAATATCATATTTTAGTGTTTTTTTCTTTGTCAAAAAAATTTATTATTGCAATATTTTTTCCTTTTTTTAATTTTATAACTTTATTTTAATACTTATATTCTATAATTTTTTGTTTTATGAGTGGACTCTTCTCTACCCCTAACTGACCAATTACTCATCACTTTACACTAAGGAAACAATGAGCTTCACACTTCCCAAGCCTCATTCTTAGGAGAACTTAGACTAGGATGGTAGCCAATCAACCCCTTGCTTCCTTGGTGAGCAATCTCTTCAAAGTCACTAATTATCATGACATCCCAAAATCATTTCAAAACATAAATTTGTTCTATGATTCCACAACCCCTAATAGTGATGCCTGCCAATGTATACAATGCTTCGAAACCTTACTAGGCATCCACAACATTGTTCAAGAGCATGTAGGGTCTTTGTGATAAATTTCAGGAGCAAAGCCATCCAATGGTCTTTTATGCTCCCTAATGCCTCTATTAACTCATGGTAAGAATTCAAAAATAAGTTTCTAATTTAGTTTGACAAGTTTACTAGCCCATCCATCACATCAAGCAACTTCACAAGCTTGAGAAAAATACCTAGGAAGAATGTTTGACATTACAACTTCAGATTCCTTCACCAGCTTCCCTATGTGCCAAATGAGATGTGTTCGCAACCTGATGGCATCCTCAATTTTTACTTGTCCACCATTAATCCATTGTTTGCCTATGCCATCAAATCTGATCTTGACATAACAAAAATACAAGGAGTGATGACTAAATCCATAGAGTTAGAACACATTACCCTCATGAACAGCATCCAAACCCAATTTTGGATTTTTAACATTAATAATCCCATGCAATCTAACCATCTACCTCTACCAACTTTCCCAATGACCAATACTATGTTTCAGACTCCTTCCCGCTTTCAACTAACTCAACCTTCAAATAATTACTTTCAAGGTCATACATCTTCTTCATTCCTACCATCTAACACTGGTTTGAATGATGACCAATTAAAGGCCTTAATTCAATCCATCATAAATGCAAATGGGATATCTAATCCTGTTGAACCCCCACCTCAAACTCAAAACCAGATGACCTAGATATTAACTTCACTGCAGAAACTCTCAAATGAAGTAGTTGAATTAAAGTGGAACAATAACAAGAGTCCTTTACAACCAAAAAAGCCAAGTACATCAATCAATGATGAGTATTGTCGCCTTCATAGCACTAGGCAACATTTTGAGAGGATGTGTCCCCAACTTTTAGCACTATATGGTGATAATGTCTAGAGTCAACAAAATGGAAAACCCCGTATTATGGTCTTTAATGTACCTCGTGAAATAGAAAATGAAGAGGTTTCCTCATTAGAAAAAGTTATGTTAAGAAATCCCAGCTGACATAATACTCACTACCGTAGACTTAGTGACATCATGAACAACATACAACAAAAAACTAGGAATGATCCTTATACTCCTTTGAATAGAAGAGCTCCTAGTTAAAACAACCAAAATGGGCCATCCCAAGTAAACACCCCACAATGACCAAACCCCCCTTCCATACTTAGAAGAACTTCACCTCAATAAGAAGCCAAAGATAAACATAAGACTTATGATATGGTTGAGGATTTAAAAAGATTTAAAGTCAACATTTCGATGTATGATCTCCTACACTTTAACTAAATGAAAAATGTGATTCAGAATATAGTGCATACACTTGAGATTGAAAAATAAAATCTCCAATCCCCAAAAGGCAAGTTCACTTCACAGGAAGTCCTGACACACTATCATTATAGAAAACAAACGATTCCATGTCAAGTAAAAAAGACCAACCCCCTTTCCTAACAACTTTGATCATTTTAGGAAAGAATGTCTACAATTGTTTGATGGATTTTGGTGCAACTATTAGTGTCATGCCACTTGAGGTATCTAAGGCTTTATGAGCATAGATGATACCACAAAAAAAAGTGTGATTCAACTCAATGGATCCAATGTACTTGTAGTAAGGTCATTGAAAAGAGTGAAAGTACAACTTAAATAATACCCTACATTTACATGTTATACATGTCCTAGTAGTTGATATGTTGCCCACTTATGGTGTGTTCTTATCTAGGACTTTTGGAGGTAATTTTAAGAGCTTCTTTAGATAAAATTTCTCAGAACTATTAATCCCTATCAAAGATAAATTTGAATATATGATCATACCAAGAGAACCTTTCTACAAACAAGTAGTTACAACCTTTGACCAACAAAACTAATCTTTGGAGAATCAAAACACTAACATTTATATTGGAGTTATTGAGGTTGACCATGGTAAACATGTTATAGATGACTATGTGAGTGAAATTACAAAAATAAATCCTATCTCTCATACAAATTCCACCTAACCCTATTGAACTTCTAGAGAAGGTGAAGACATCTATGAAGATACATTGTCGTATCATAATGAAAAAGGAATTCTTCTGGATGTCCCACCACCTTTAGGAGAGGACAAAGACATAAATTAGATTCTATCCCTTAAGACATTAGATGGTGTGTCAAATTTTGATGACTCATCTATTGAACATGTTCCTAGAGAAGCTATATTCGATGACTTACCAAGACCTAGACCTTAGATTGAAACTCATATGAAAGAAGAACTTGAGGAACTTCTAGGATCTAAAATTATTCATCTTATGAAACATTTAAATTTAGCACATGATAGAAAATGAACAAGGAAATTAAGATTATGTCTTGATTTTTGAAAATTTTTTAAATGATGGCTTGACAAGAAACATGCAAGTAAAGTCTTTAAAATAGGAGATCTAGTTAGAAATAGAGTGTCTAGTCAAACCGACCCTCAAAGTAAATTCTCTTCTATGTGGTCAGGCCCATTCCAAGTTACAAATATCATTGGCCGTAATGTTCACAAAATTACTGATTTCCAAGGACATAGATTACATGGGAATTTTAATGCATTTCATTTGAAGCATTTCTACTTAAGTGCTCCACGTGAACACCTAGTAGATTCTTAGTTGCATGTCTTCTCCCCTTCACCATGCATTTCATTTACATATTTTCTTTGCATTCCCATCATTTCTTTCTTAGCATATTAGTTTGATTTATGATTTTCAATTTTATTTTAGTAATCATTATGATCGTTTGAGTTACTAGGCATTAGGTCATCGTAACACCATTGGAGAATAATGTAAGTACAATGCTTTATATATCAAATTACTATTACATGAAATATCTTTTATATTTTATATTTCAATAATTCTATGATTCTTCCCAGTCAATTTCAAGGTTTTAGTTTCATTAGTTATGTTGGATTATGGAGGACAAGATTTATGCTAACTTATCATGTAATCATCATGATCATGTGAGTGTAGGATATGTGATGTTGAAGATTGGTTAGCCACAATCACTAGGTGACCTTGGAAAATGTCATTTTCCCTTCCATTAGCCCCAATACTTAAGTGTGATGATCCACTTGAGAATCCTTAGCCACCTAGGAGACCTGCTATGATGGCATCAAATTTTAATTGAAGGCAGATACATGAGGGTTGAACTGCACCATGGGAAAAGTTTCAAAAGGACTATGTTCTTTGGTAGTGTAGCTAATCAACCAAACTTGTGTAGGAATTTCTACATTAAGAATGAAGTATACCATGAGCAAAGTTTTCTCAAAAAAATTAAGACAAATGAGGATCATGTTCATTGGCAGTGTAATAAGTTCTTGAGTGTGATGGGGTCTAGCAGCTATCCTCATCCCAACCTCAATTTTCCCTTTTGAACCTATTGTCCAAAAATTCAAAAAAAAAAGAGAGAAAATCAAATAATCCATTTCACCCATTCCATTTCTCAAAAAAAAAATCCCAAAGAAAAATCCAAAAGTTGCAGCTAGTTATGATCTAACTTAAGCTTGTCCTCCTCATTAAGTTTGGCAAAAGTCTTATGGTCAAAGTAGTTCACATGCTTTTTACTTTTACCTTGTGAGAAGATTTGGAATGAGATATTAATTATATTTTAATTATATATATACATCTATGTAGTTAAAATAATAAATTATATATTTGGATTTTAATTAAATAAAATGGTGTGGTAAGGGTGGCCCATGTCTAGTTTTCTTTTGATTATATGGTTATTTTAATCATGTTTAGATCAATATAATTTACTTTCAAGTCTTAATTTGTCTACATTTTATGATGTTTTCAATTTTCTATCTATTGCATCATCTTAAAATTTTTGTAGTTTTGCTATCCTTGCACTTGCATGTAATTAAAGTTTGGGGGCTAAGTGTTGAGGCCAATATCACCCATGCTAGGTAAGAGGCCATAATCATCAATGTTTTATCTAAAAATCTAAATAACAAATCAAACAGTGTTGTAAATGTCATTCCAAAATCAACAATAATGACAGGCCATAACATTGATCACAAAAAAAGCCTTTAGATTTTGTAATATAATGATGATTCAAGAGAGTTCTAAGTTCTAACATCTAGTGGTGTTTACAGGATCTATGTTTAAATAGCTATGTTTTATCATGTAGTTGCATCAAAATATAAACTTATGACCATTGACTAGCATGACACCAATGCAAGTTTAAGTCTAGTGTTTTACTTAGACCAATAAGAAAATGAAGAAAAACAATGAGACAAAAATTTCCATGCATCAATTTGTCTAGTCCAAAATGCAAACATTATCTTCTTATGTGTGTATTTCTTCTCTCTTTTCATTTCTTGAATAAAATACTATACCTAAACAAACATCAAACTTGCTAGATAATGATCATATTCATTAGCAATATCATCTGTAGTAAACATTTGTGTTTATGTTTTACCTTTTTCCACTAAAACCTAGGAATAAGTCTTACTTTGGTTTTGCAAGTCGTAATCTAGTATTAGACTTTTGCAACAGTGCATTAATGGGCTTTGACAATAAACAACAAGTAAATCCTTAAAGGAGGAAGACCTTCTCCTTGAAAATTGAAACATAGAGAGCTGATCTGCTCAGCCCTATGAACCAAAAGAACTATGAATCTCTAGAATTTTTCTTCTCCATCTTCCATGGTTCAATCCATTCCCTTGCTAGTGTTGTTCTCTTATGTTTTTTGGTTTCTGTTTGATGTCAATAAAATCAGAATGAGAAGGAAGTTGCTACCTCTAGGGCCACTTGCTCTACCAATCATAGGAAATCCTCACCAATTGCAGGGAGATCTACCTATCAAAATCTTGTAGAACTTCTAGATAATTATGACTAGATTATGTTCATGTAGATGGGTTATATTCCAATAGTGGTGGTTTCCTCTTGTGAGAAAGCAAAGCTCTTCCTCAAAACCCATGATGCATTATCTGCAGGAAAAATCCCTACATCAGTAATAGAAATTATATTCATTGGGCAACATATTTTAATGGCTCCTAATGGTGATTACTAAGGAAGAGTTAGAAAGATGTGTGTAACTGAACATCTCAGTCCAAAAAGAATTGAATCTTTCAGAAATCTTAGAGTGAAGGAGGTTTATCCATTAGTGTGGAGGATTTATGGTCATATTTGTATGTGTTCAATTTGTAGGAAATCAAGAAACAAGAATGCAATCATGGTTATGGTGGTTACATCAGTGATGCTAGCCGTAACTCTTGGGCATTATAATAGTTACGTGCAGGTGTTCATGGTTGAGAACATGGTTGCAATTATAATGTTAGTTACAAGCATGGACGTTAGACAAGATGTGGGTAGTGGATAGTTGGTGGTGACTGGTAGCTATAAAGGAGAGAGGTGCAGGTATTCAAGGCATCAAATCTTGGGGGAGATCCTACAATGGGTGGAAACTCCTTTCAACAAACATGTGGTGGATGATCCTACAATAGGAGATTGAATTTAGCTACCAGTAGCTTTCTCCTTTTCTTTGATGATGCTGTAGCTCAATAGGTAGGATCTATAGAGTGATGGTCTAGCAGTAATGCATGAAAGAAAATGTGCATGGCTATCATATGGGCTATCAAAAGCAAATGCATGGACAACAACGTGTTAGCTATCGTGGGGCACGTTGTAGGCTCCAGCAAGCCTTCCCAGAAATTGCAATGACCTATTTCCTTCCTTCCAATTTGCATAGCAAGAAAATTGGGATCAAATCTTAGGGGGCACTAGGAAACTAGAAAGTGATGGTTTTCTTTCATATTTTTCTTGTCCCAACAAGTAGACTTTTCTCCTTCCTTGGTCATTAGTAATGCATGTGGCATAGTGCAAGCATGACGGTAGAAACAAGTGCCTAATGGTAGTAGTAGGCACATCAAGCCTCCTCTTCTCCTATCTACAGTGGTCTATTCCTCCTCTCCAGTGGTAGTAGGTAGTTAGGCACGGTCAGCAGGCACTAACAGCAACATCAATGGTCTTACAAGTGGGTGTAGTGTGACATGTTAGTATGAAAATGCACAGAATGATGCATAGTAGGCCCTTGACCAATGGTAGTTGTTGACTGCTCCATGTCTGTAGCAACACAGATAGTGTAGCGCATGTACAATAACACATGATGGTGGCATGTTACTGCATGTGCATCTTTTTCTCTCCACTGCAGTCCAATGTGGATGCGTCAACAGTGACACCTCAACAATGGTCTCATTATTAACACAACAACCCTGTGATAGCTATAGCAAGGTTCTCTTATTCTTCAGCAATGGTGAAGCTACAACAAGAAGCCTTTCTAGGTTTTCTACCAACAAGAACAAGTTGTGTAGTAGTTAATAATAAGGCACCCTCTCCCGGTGGCTATGAGCAGTGTTGACTACTACAACATCTACTACAACCTAGCAACACAATCTGATAGTAGCAACGAGGACCAAGGAAATTTTTTTTTAATTACCTATTGCATTCTTGAATTTCAAAGATAGTTTTCAAATTCCCTAATTTTCTTGTTTGATTTACTATTTTAAAATGTCACATAACCATCTCCAGCTAAAACTATTTATGGGTTTTCATACCCATATGGGAGGCACCTAGGTAATAGTCTCCTCAAATGAGTTTTTTTTCCTAGGTGTTGGTGCATCCAAAATTTATGCATCAATAGTTATAATCTATAATTATAATGCATCATGTTAGCTATATGTCTTAGGATGTACTTATAGTCAAATTATTTAAGGTTCTGACATCCATGATTTTTAATGAATTTTGATATGTAAGTTATGGCTTCTAAGATGCAAGCTCTATGCTTTAACCAATAAGTTACATGCTTCGGTATTAAAAAAAACATTAATAAAAATGATATGAATATTTCACATAAAAATTATGTTTTAATGATGACGGAAATAGTCAATTTACTAGTTATATGTTACAATCTATTTTCTTTAGAAAGAGTTTTCTCCTTGTCTTTACAAGAAAGCCTTTTGTAAGAAGTGAAAACCCATGACAACATATCAAAATAAGGATAATGCTTGATCCTTTTTCTACCCTAGAGGGGAGGTTTTTTTAGGATTGATTGTAAAATTGAAAACCTAAAAAGGCATCCCAAAACTATTGGGCTTTTTCTTTAGACTATCTCTTTGATGGTCTAATGTACTCTAAATTTTTTAAATATTATTATTGATTTTTTTAGGGTCTAACACCTAACCCTACCACCCCCGCAATCCTTAGAGTTATAAAAGGAAGACCTTTAATAATTTCAAACATCTCTCCTGACTTTTTTATCATTAAACAACATATCTTTATGGTAGTCATAAAACAATACATTATTATCAATAAGAAAATTGAATATAAGGTATAGATTTGATTTCAATGAGTATACTCTTGCAAAGATTTGAAGTCTAATATGCATATACATATATGCTAATAATAGGTGGTTCAAGTACTTATTATCTTATTGTTTGGTTGGACAAGAGGTTGCTAGTTTGAGTCATACTTGAGGTCTTATTACATTCCTCTATAATTCTTCTAATATATCATGTTGGTTGTATATCTTAGGGTGTACTTATAGTCAAATTATTTCAAGTTTTAACATCCTCCTTTCCAAATATGCCTCTACGTATACATCCACATGACCCTTCCTTTCATATTGGAGTTACCTTCATCAATGAAGAATTGTAACATCAAAAGAGGGTAGAGAAAATGGAGAATTTGTTGAAGGTTAATAATAATAATAATAATCATATTAGCCTTGTCCAATAAAATGGAGTTAGCTACATGATTTAATTTTCACCATTCCCCTCTATGAAGAGCTATATCCTTGTTTATTCGTAGTTTCTTCAAATCATCTTTGATTGTTTCACTACTGCACATTGCATCTGGGGAATGTCCTAGAATTTCATGTTAAAAAGAGCATAGATAACATACAACAACTAAAAATTCTATTAATTGGATATACTTGTTACAATTAAAATTCATTCCTATTTGATAAAATTTGAATAAGAAATAGAAGGTTAAAAATCAATGCTAAGATTATGGGTCATGGTGTAATCATGACTTGGATGTCGAGTCATAATGTAGTGGTAGTAAAAACCAAAAGGAAATCCCTATGGTGATTGCTATTTAGCTACAAGTGGATTATGAGATTTCAAAAATGTAATTATTCGTGAAAATTTAAAAACTAAAACATTTAAAGTTGATATTTGAAAGGTAATTTGAATCAAAATTTTTCATAATATATTCTAGTAAAATTGCAATATAACTACAAGTTGCAATATTTTTACTATGAGCTATAACATGAGTTGGGGTGGGTGATTGCAAGCTAGTTGTGAGTTGTAGAAAGCCTAGAAATCAATGAAATAGAGGGTTAGAAATCAATGTTAAGACTATGAGTCATGTTGCGATTGCAACATAGATTGTGAATTACAATGAAATTTCAATGAAGACTACAAGTGAATCATGAGTCATAGGTTGCTCAAAGAAATCACTACAATGATTTTAATTCAACTACAAGTGGATTATGTAATCAAAATAGTGTAATTAGCCATGCAAATTTAAAAACTCAAACATTTTGAATTGAGATTTCAAAGGTAATTTGAGCTTGATCCTTCAAGGCTTTGAAATAACTAATTAATCAAAGTGTAGATCAATCATGGGATTAAACATGCATTGACATTTTGATGAGATTTAACAACAAACTTGAGGGTTCTATGCTTCTTTCATATACACTTGTGAAAATCAATTTCAATTCATGAAATAAACTAGATCCATATATTGATTCATTTGAACTAAGTTCTTACATTTAACTTCATGCATCAAAGGCCTTACAATTATAAAATATAGCCTTCCATTTCACACTTGTAGGTTTGGTGCATGTTTTGGACATCTTGAGATGTTTCCAACCTCATTTGGAGACATTTTAAAGTTTTTGACATGTTCCTTGGTGATGTGCAATGGAGAAAATTGTAATCTGTGAATGGACAATGTAGTTATGTTAGTAATTGAATTTAAGTTTGTGATCATTGTCTTTCCACTTTGAATTAGTGAAGTTTGTATCATGTAACTCTTAGTAAGGAATATAATTGGTTGATGTTGTTAGGCCTTTAATACTCTTACTTACAAACATAATGAAAATTAAGAATAGAAATCCAAGTCTAAGTAATGCCTGTAATGGAAATCTACTCTAGCCTATAGCGATGAGCATTCGTTCTTGGTCTACTATACATGGCTTGGGCTCATGTAACCATTACTAGGATTACCAAGTAGTCTCACTAGTGAGCAAATCAAGTGAAACCACTACTAGATTACCAAATGATTACACTTTAATGCTCAAAACCAATTGTGCTTATTACACTTTACTAATAAATAAGTAAAATAAAGTACTTGGAAATGTAAATGATTAACTAGAAAAGTAGGAAAATTAAACTAAGTAAATAATCAAGGCTAAGTGGATGCTACAATAATGAGAAGAAATCTCGATCTTTATTTCTATTCATGAATTGTGTCCAAGTACACTTCACTTGAATAAAGATTCCATACAACTACTCTACACCACACTATGGGCATTCACTTTATCACGAAAGCTATAAAAACAAACTGCAAGAGTCTAGCTAAGAATGGAATGGAAAAGTTATGGATTATATGCCCAAGTGCTAGTATTTCTAGGGCTACACATATCCCAAGACATTGCATCAATGATAACATAGCTTCGATTACAACATTGTATCTACAACATCATTACTATGATATCGTAAATACGATATTGAAAAGCAAAAAAATTAACTTTATCATACACCCATGACTAACTGGAAATTTGTCCTTGAGTTAAAACAAAATGAGGATAGAGTCCCTTACAAAATTAGGAGGTAGATTTGACTTGTCATGATTTACTAGCTATTTACATGACTTAGAATGCCATAGTGGTGTTTTTAAAAAATGACACAGTTACATGACAAAACAAAAATAAAATTTGTAGTTTGATGTAGACCATGTTCTAGGTAGTGGAAGCTTTTCCATCAACTGCTTACCTTTTTCATTAGGCTTTTGAAATTGGTAGTGGTTGAGGAGCACTTAAAGTTTATGCTCTTTTATCCATGGGTCATGCACCATCCTTGTTTATTGTGCAATGTTGGATGGAGCGAGTACATCCCATGGGCATGGCAATTGCAGAAACATCTTATTTGCTTTCACGTACCAGGCCACAAACTATCGTCTTTCTCCTTCAAATTTTCTACCAATCTTTGTGAGTTCCTAATAATTTAACATGCAACATGGTAGGTTTGTTACTGCATCTTTCCATCCATGATAGCTCACCTTGACAACTTCTAGCTTTGAGTTTGTCACATGTATCTTTTGTAGTAAGTCCTTTCTATTAGCAAAATCTTTCTCATACATTGCATATACGACTGCTACTTGCTACACTAACTCATTTTGGGGCTTGCCTACTATTAACATGGCCAAGTTAGTGTATCGGAGATTTACTAACCCCATGTATTATGTAAGGTCTTCAATTTGCAAGTTTTTGTTTTTCACTTCTGCCTAGTGGACATGGCCTAAACTATCCAAGATGAGTTGCCAAGCTGGATTTTGCATAGAAAGGGAACTATTTTTGGATTTTTTTCATTTATATTTCTTTTTCATTAATTTTTTTGTACATTTCTACCTAATCTCTAAAATGCTCTTTAAGTCTTTCATGCTTCTTAGCCTTGTTTTCCCACATGCTTATTTAGATTGCTAAATTTTGGTGGATGGCATAGATTTCTTCCTTTGATAAGGTTCTATTCCTGTGGACCAAGCAACTCATTTCATGGTTGATACTAACTAGTTATTCTTTGATGTATTGACTACTCTCCTCAAGAAAATTTTTCTACTTTTCAATGTTGGTCAACTGAGCATTATTAGCAGTTAACCATTTATTCTCTTCTTGTAAGGTAGTGAATGCTTTGGCATGTGCATATGTTTAGGCCTCTATTATTGATGCATGAAACATTGCCTTCTCCTTCTCCCTCTCCTCACATGGGAAATTTTCAATTATTCTAATTGATTAGGCACTATGAATTGTGTAGGGTCTCTTCTTTCAGCTCTCAAATTTGCCAACTCTCATTGGTCTGACTACATGACTTATCTCACTATACAAGGGCTACCTATTGAGTGGAATAAAAGAAAAAAGAAGTAGTTCCTCCATAGAGTTAAATAATATATAAAAATTAATGGAAATATTTACAAGATTTGTGTGAATGGATTACTTAGATAGTGTGTTTCGTAAGAGAACTAGCAAAGAATCTTACAAGATGTGCATGAGGGGCCATGTGGTGATCACTATGTTGGACATAGAATAGTACTAAAGCTAATGATGGTAGGCTATTTCTGGCCTATCATATTTAGGAACACAAAAATTTGCTCAATCTTGTAAAAGATGTTAACATGATGGGGAAGTAACAACTAGAAATGAAGGGCCACAATAATGGATCTAGCCATTAGAGCCATTTGACATATGGAGAATTTATTTTATGGGATCCATCACATCAATGTCCAACAAGAAATAATATATTATAGTGATAGTTGATTATTGTACAAAATGGCCAAAATCAGTTGTAGTCAAAGATTGCACAACTAAAAAAATTGTTAAATCCTTCCAACAACACATGGTAAATAGATTTGGAGTACCATGAATACTAATATCTGACAATGGAACACATTTTATAGGAGCTAGATTTAAGAAGCTAATGCAACAACTTGAGATGACTCATAAATTAACTACACCATACCATCCCCAAGCAAATGATCAAGCAGAAGTAACTAATTGAGAAATCACTAGAATATTAACTAGAATAGTTATTTAATTTAGAAATGACTGGAGAACCAAGTTGAATGATGCTCTATGGACATATATAACCACATCAAAACTTCCAATAGGATACTCATCCTATTAGCTAGTTTATGAAAATTTTCCCACACTACCAATCTAAGCAGAGCTACAAACTTTAGCTACTGCTAGTAAACTTGACGTAGACCTAAGCTTAGCTCAAAAGGAATGTCTCATGAATCTTAAACTTTTAGAGGAAAATAGACTTGAAGCCCTAATGAGTAATCAGGTACATAAGAAATACTCCAAGTGTAGGCATGACATGAACATATGACAAGTGTTAATATAGCTAGGTGATAAAGTCCTCTACTATAATCCCAATCATGTGTCATAAAAGGCTAAGTTCCAAAGCTTATGGGAAGGGTCCTATATCATCCATGAAACATACCAATTTGGTGTCATGCAAATCTATCACTCAACCTCCCCACAAAAACTTATCCTTGTCAATATTCAGCAAGTCAAATCATTCTATGAACATCCAAACTCCTCTATGGATTCTACCTTGTTCACTAAACCATCTTCAACTCATTCCATCTTTTGGTCAATTGTTATTAATAATAGTCATGGGGTTCTCTAGTGTGATACTTAGGCACTAAACTAAAATTTTCTTTTTCTTGTTCTTTTGTTACTACCTTTTTGCATTCTTGCTATCTTTTCTATTCTTTTATACTTTTCTCATTTCTGAATCATTTTATATTATTTAATATCTTTTTAATTCTTTCTCTACTTTTCCATTCTTATCATTTTTCTATAATTTTTCATCATTTGTCTTGTATATATTTTTGTTAATTTTTCAATAAAGTGCAAAAGAATAAAGCAAAACGTAGTCCTAATAATGTGAAGGTTACTCTATGTTATCAAATCATGAAGGACCAATTCAATATATAATGAGACCACATCATCCATGCACTCATTTCCAATAATAAGAGGTTCTTACTATCGTCATAATGATATTCTTTTCCTAATAAAACCAAAATAAACTTCTGATCATTATGCATGGATAGAAAAGTGAAGAACCAAGTGGGAATGAAAAGCATGACATTAAGAGGATTTGTGGATTCTCTGCTACTACTACTATAATTTTTATTCTATTGCTAAAACTACATTATCTTCTTAGGTTCTAATGAAAAATGGAAGTATGTGTACAATAAGTGTTGCCTTACGATGTAATTGGAAAGACATGTTACCCATGCCTGAAGGTAGTCCTCTAGTAAGGTTGACACTATAAAAATGTAATAAATGCATAGAATAAAATTTCTATAGGTCCCACTAGAAAGACATGTTACCCATGCCTGAAGGTAGTCCTCTAGTAAGGTTGACACTATAAAAATGTAATAAATGCATAGAATAAAATTTCTATAGGTCCCACTAGAAAGACATGTTACCCATGCCTGAAGGTAGTCCTCTAGTAAGGTTGACACTATAAAAATGTAATAAATGCATAGAATAAAATTTCTATAGGTCCCACTAGAAAGACATGTTACCCATGCCTGAAGGTAGTCCTCTAGTAAGGTTGACACTATAAAAATGTAATAAATGCATAGAATAAAATTTCTATAGGTCCCACTAGAAAGACATGTTACCCATGCCTGAAGGTAGTCCTCTAGTAAGGTTGACACTATAAAAATGTAATAAATGCATAGAATAAAATTTCTATAGGTCCCACTAGAAAGACATGTTACCCATGCCTAAAGGTAGATGACTTCTTAGAAATCTCAAAAATAAAGTGTGCTATTAATAAACTCCTTCCTTGAACTACATTTCCAAGTGATAATGCTTCTTACAGTAATGGTAGCCTTATGGTTGCTAGTTTTGGAATGACACAATGCGATGTCACTAGTAAGTGCTATGGACTTGGTTTGGATCTTGGATGAAAGGGCTCATGATCACTTTAATATACATCACACACAAGAATTCATTATCCCTAAAGTGAGATGCCTCATGTCCTAATTTCTACAATCATTTCTAATCTTGTGTTACCTCACTCACATATATAATCATAATTCTATGATTTTGTATAATATAATTTTTTTTCCATTCTAGTGATACTAACATGCATGTTTTGCAAGACAATTATGTTCTACATTCAACTCCTTAAGTACCTATAGACACTTGTAGGTGTGTTTATACAATGGCACTAAGGGCTAAATCCTACCTTGGGGAGGATCCACTTGTATAACTTTTGTACCTCATACCTGATGACCAATTCCACATCATCTTGTGCCTCCAAGACACTTTAACAATTAATGTTTACTTTTCTAAATTTTCATCACTAATCATACTTTTAACAATTCTCACTACCATCTCTTATACATCTAATTGATCTTCTTTCCCAAAGATACCTTCTTTAGGATCTTTGGTTGTCAAAATTTCATAATCTGAGTATCATCTATGATCAAAGATCCTTTAGAAAACTTCTACATCTTCCAAACTATCAAATTGACTCAACTTTTTCACGAAAAATTACTTCAGAAATCAAAATTTTTCAACGATGATGTTGTATCTACGATGTTGTATGCCCTACAAAATCATAGCTATGATGTTGCATCTATGATGTTGTGATTATAAATATATATATATACATGTGGGGAGTTAGAAAAATTTTTCATTCTCACATTTCAAAGCAAGGGGAGTTCATGCCATTTTTTTGAGCTCTAACACCTAAACTTTCAAGCTTCATAACTTTATCATTGTACCTCCGATTTGCATGTTTTTAAAATCCTCTTGATCCTAGAATGCTAAACTTTGTTGTGGGGGAGAGCATTGCATGTAGATAAGTGATATCAAGCTAAATTTATCTAACACAAGAAGAGTATATGAAATGTAAGTATTAGAGTAAATAAGAATATTTTAATTAAATTAATGAAATAAAAGCTAATAAGCCTGATTGATTCTCCTAGCCAATCATCTAATAGTACAATAAACAAGAAATAATGATAGTAAGGTCTCAATAATTGAAAACAACAAGTCAACAAAGGGTTTCTTTTTGAGTTTTTCTAACTCTACAATCACAATAAAAGCCATAAGTAATAATAAGAAATAAAAATTGGATCAAACCAAGGATCCAAGAAATGATTATAAAATGTTAAATACTTATTTAAAATCCTTGAATACTCTTAAATGAATCTTTGATGATTGTAGATGGATCTCAAAAGATCCATAGCACCTAGAAGCAAAAGACCATGAGGTCAAGGCAAAGGACAAGCCAATGAACAAAACCCACAAGCAGAGTAGGAGGCCTAATCTTTTAGTATCCATAAAAAAACACTGGCCATAGAATAATCCACATAGGTTAAGTTTGAAGCACCACCAACACCAGAACAAGGACAACACCTCACACTACTAGCAAAATGCATTCAAGTCATTCAAGAAAAGTCCATCATGTACACAATGATTATGAAATTGAATTTCATACCATTCATGGAGTTTGCTCCTAAGAGCATCAAAATACAACTTCATGCTTCTTCTCTATGACCCACTCTCTCATGTAATGTTGAATGGTATCTAGGAGAGGTGTACCAATTTTGTAGAAATAAGTAGGATGATGCAATTTTCATGATTAAGGAAGTATCAGTGTCCTATTCTGTAGAAGCCATTGCAAAGGTGCTTAACATCCCAAATATTGGAGCCAATGTAGCACAAATATCCACTAGATCTGACATAGATGCAAAGAAGTTATAGCTATAGAGAGCTGGGAAAGAAAACAAAGCATATAGTAAACTAACTTCTAAGGAGAAGATCTACTTCAAGATCAAAACTTATCACTTTTTCCTAACCAAGAGACTCAATGGGATTTCCACTTATGCAACAAGAGAAAGTGCAATATTAATGGAAAAATTCAATGCTAACATAGCACATTTTCTCTTCCTAGAGATCAAGATGAGGTTCCAAGAGAAGAAGGTAGGAAAACTCATATTTCCATTCCCTTGCCTTATTATCAAGTTGTGCAAGCAAGCAAGGATTTTGGGATATACCAATGATGTTATGAAGAAAGCCCAGAATGCATCCTACATAGAAATGTCTAAACTAGTGCCACAAAAGAAAGATCAACTAGAGAAGATAGTAAGCACTGAGCAAGTAGTAAGTTCTACACCAACAAGTAATTTTCTAGCAATTAAACAACAACAACAAGCAAGACCTAGTGGGTCAATGCCTATTGGTGACAAACCTGAGCATTAAGCTCCACCAATGCAACAATATTATAGATCCTCCATGAGTCGCTTACAACAAATTATAGAAATCATAAGCTAGAGAAAAAAAGAATTTTTTGTCTTATACTAAGTCAGGGATGACTTCATAAGGCCTACAATATTCACAAGAGCTGCTAGTGGGTGGGTATCTCTACAAGTAGAAGAAAATGACGAATGGAAACAATAGATCATAGGAAGCATTACATCTTTCTAGGTCATGCTAGAAACTAGGGAACAAGTCATAGTAGTGGTGATGCAATTTCATGATGCAACATGAGTATTAGAAGTTATCACCGATAATATCAAAGATTTCTTTAATGCTTCCATTGTGCCACTAGGAGATACTACTAGAACTAAAGATGTTCAAATGCTAGCTAGAACATCCATGACCCTAGTAGATCATGAAGATGTCCTTGATTGACTTCTATAGATACGACAAGTAATGCAAAATCTCTTTGATATTTTAGTGATATAACTACAATCTAGTCTAATCTCATAGCAACAAAGGAAAAGTCGATCATGGCAAAAATAAGGGTAGAACATATAGAGAATGAAATGTAGAGGTCACAAGCTGAGTTAGCAACTCTGAAAGCAAAAAGAAGAGACCATGCATAGTACATATTCCTAGATCAGCTATATGTCTTTAGGATTGAACAAGTTAGATAAATGATAGCAAGAAATATCTAACTAGAGATGGAGAAAGAAAAGGCTATTGGAATAGATCAATGGTAGAAGCACAAATGTACACACATGCTAAAGACATCACTACCTTGGAGGAAGAGAATAAAAAGCTTGTTGTTGATAATACTAGATTGATAGATATTGAAAAGAAAAAAAAAGTTTTAGAGGAAATCATTGATCAATTACAAGAAAAATTCATTAGATTTAACTGATATATGAATAAATCTACTAGAGAAAACCAAACTCTATTAATGGAAGAAGTCCATGCCATTAGACAAAAATTAGCAATTGAAATAAGCACATGGAAAAATGAGGTCAAAAAGCACAAAGGGATTAAGGAACATTTCAAGGATTAGGTTGGCATGTATAAGCAGATTAACAAGAAAGAGATCTAGATGGCCAAGGCCAAAATCAATTCAATTATAGCACAAAAGCTAGATTGGCAACTAATTTTGGATAGCCTTGCCCATGTCCAACAAGTTGAAGTGAAAAATAAAGACCTACAAATAGAATATTTCATAGAGTACATGGGATTAGTGGACCTTTGGTATGCTAATCTAGCCATGTTAACATTAGGAAGGCTAAGAAATGAACTTGAGTAATAGGTAGCTATAGTTTACGCCATATATGAAAAGAAGTTTGTATATCAAAAGGATGCATAGTAGAAGTTACATGTGAAAAACTTTAAACTACATATTTTCAAAGCTAGCTACCAAGGATACAAAGATGTTGTAGCCAACCTATCATGTTGAATGATTGACTATCAAAAACTAAGAAAGGTGGCTAGGACATTTGAGAAAGAAATGAGGCAATTCATAGCTTGGTATGTGAAGGTCAACAAGATGTTTTTGCAACTACTATGTCCATGGGATGTACTAGCATCATCAAACATCATATACTTTGCATGGACGATACATGATCCCATGTTAGAAGAAGAGGAGCTTTAGGTACTTCTTAACTAATATCAATTTCAAAAGTTTAATGATAAGGGAAAGAAGCCAATGGAGGAGCCACCATTGCTAGGAACATGAAGGCTATATTAAGCTAGTTTATTCTGCTTTGTTTTTTTTTTGTTGACAAATGTATCCATCATGCTATGAATGATAATTTTATAAAAACACCACTCAAATTGCAATGCAACATTTAGTGTTATGTATATAGATAGTTATGTCAAGTTTAAGTATACCTCTTAATTTTGTAAGGAACTCTATCCTCATTTTTTTAAAATCAAGGATGAGTTTCTAATCAGTCATGGGGGTATGAAAAAAATAATTTTTGTTGTGCATGATATCTTGCAATTTATTTTTGTAATTTACAATTAGTGATAGAGTGAATGCTCACAATGTGGTATTGAATAGCTATACAGAATATTTATTTGAGTTAGTTGTACTTGGGCATGATTCATGCATGATAATAAAGATCAAGATTGTTTTCCACCATTTTAGCATCCACTTAGTTTACTTTCTTTACTTAGTTTAATTCGAACATTTACTTTAGTATAGTCCTTAACACTTGTTAGGTAGTTTACTTGTCCATGTTTATTAGTAAGGAAGAATGAGTACAACTAGTTTCTAGTGTTAAGTGTAATCATTTTGTAATCTAGTACTGTCATTGCTTGGTTCACCCAGTAGCATAACACTTGGTAATCCAATAATGGTTACATAAGCCCAAGATGTGTACGGTAAGCCAAGAATGGTTGCTTATTTTCATAGGCTAGAATAGATTTATAGTTTTTTCTTTACTTAGACTTAGATTTTATTCTTATATTTTTTATGGAAGTAAATAGAAGCAACATGAGTTCAAAACATCAAGAAATCATACACCTCACTTAGATTTAAACCATACACTTGTACTTCACTAACTCAAAGTGGGAAGAAAATGATTATGAGCCTACTATCAACTCTTAGCTTACTTTCATTGTCCATCCAAGGATTACGATCTAGTCACATGCATAAACTTGCAACTTATATATGGAGTGTTGGAATACCCTACTACTCATCACTACACTTATCCTAAAAGGTGAGGTGAATACATCAAGAAAGAAGGGTTCCAAGCTTGAAGTTAAGGACATAGAACGGTAATTTAACTATTTTCACTTGATTTGCTCTTTTTCTATACCCATAATGCAAGGCAATAACGACTTGTTTAAAAGGGAAATGCCTCAAAGGATAATGTATTATAAATAAGGTATAGTAGTTCAATGAAATAAAGGTACATCAATGATTTGATCATCGAATCTACATTTATGCTTTAGCAACCTGTTGGATTACATAGCTCAATATGGGAAATGAATTAACTACACTGGGAAATAGGTCAACTATAACCTTCCTACATAAAATATGCATGAAGTGCCTTCCTAACCACTGCTTGTCTTTTGGTTCCAAAGCATAATTATAGATAATAAACATAAATGATAGGATGAAATGTGTTGAATATGAAGTACTCTAACCCTAATGACGGATTAGATTACATGGTGACTAGGTAAACATTTTATTTTTTGGAGGGGATATAAAATAGACAAAATCTATATCTCTATCTACTATTCTTATTAGGCCCACTACATGAATTATAATGCTTCATTTATACCATCATTATGAAAGAATTCATATGGTAAGATAATGTTTATAAAGAAGTCATACTATGTTGCTTTAGTTGGGATTGTGTTTGAGGAAGTTTATTCTCTAAACTAGCATACCTAAACATTGCATATCTAAAATGAAATTGTAGATCTAATTAAGTAACACACCTTACTTATATGTTTACCATGACATCCTATAACCGAAGATAGATGTGCTAAGGCATAAGAAAGTTTTCTTAACTAATCACACACTAGTTTTAGCATAGTCAATGTTTTAGAGGTGTGAACTAATTTCTCAACTAGTACCTTCTCTTGGTTAGGAATCTGAAATCATGTTTCCATGTTAGATTGGTCATAAACCTATATATTATCATTCAATGCATTGATTGATTCTAGTGGCTAAGGGACCTATGATCCTAATATTGATTTTTTGGTCTGTGACTATCCTTGAAGCATGAATGCATGCACTCTCTCTCAATTGCTACACCCAAGAAATTGAATAACTAGTTGTTTAAACCACTTTTTTGGTATCACAATAACTAAGGCAAGTGTGGTTATACATTGTTCCAAGTTGTTCCATTTAATGTTCAATCACCAAAAAGGCCTAAAATTAGCACCACAAGACACATTTCCAACCTCTAGAAGCCTCTAAGAATTATCCTACCTCATAATCCAATATGTGAGCTTTGCTTTTGATGATCCTAAAAGGTTCAAGATATGGAAAATTTTATTAGTGTTGGAGGTGATGCTGATGCTCCTTAGACTACTACTCCGTATATGTTGTACCCTTGGACAACCTTATTTGTGCTACCTATACCAAAAGGACTTCTTGGCCTTTATGATGACCCTACAAGACCTTGAACAACATGTCTATAATAGTCTCAACATGATAGACATTAAATTTCAAAATTCTAGTAAGTTTATCTTGGAACCCCGAGAAGGCAAAATTTTTCTAACTTTGGATGATGCTAACGTTGACATTAATGTTGATGTTACCTACACAAACACGTTCGAAAACACTATCTCCAATAGCATCCTAAGCCAAAAAAGACATCCATACAATATAATAGGATAGATGATAGTATAAAAAATTTATTTTTTGAATTTTTTGAGCTTAAAGTCCTAAATCCTTGCACTTGTTTCTGAAGGTATAAAAAGCCTATAAAGTTATTGCTATTTTTTCTTTGATGCACTTCCCCCACTTGCAATTGTTCACCAAAATGAAATCTGAATATTTAAACAAATTTATTATTTACATATTGATACTTCCAAAATAAGACATGTTTTTTTATTGTAATATATGTTTAGTTAATTTCAATCATGTATGTCTACTAACCTTTACCAACATTTGGAACAACATTTTGCTATAAAAGTAAACTAGAGTTTTTTTGAATCAACTAAGTTGAAAAAAGGTAAAGGTAAAGGTAAGCCTTATGTTTTTTAAAGATAGATGTGCTGGGCACTATGGTGGCCAAAATTGAGTAATTTGTTAGGTGGTTCATTGGACAAAGGGGAGTCATGAACATTATGATCCAGAACAATCTACTAATCGATTACTTAGCTACTTGTATGATGGCTCATTCCAATGAGGCTATAGAAAACATGGGATACATGACTTAATTAAATCATTTGGTGGAAGATTCCAATGCTTTTTTGCTTAGCATGATCCTATGACTATATTCTATGTATGCATCTCACAAAGTTCACATTATCCATGCGAATACTTACAATGTGATTATGAAAGTGTTCGAGGTGCCACATTTGTTCAGTATCTTTAGGCCTCTTAAGGACTGCTATGGTGATGCTTCTACTTTGTACTAATTTAATTCTAGTCCCTTGGCTATGTACAGAGGAGGAGAAAGAGTTTTGAACATGGCAATCAAGTGCAATAATCTAAGGTAGTACTTCAATTGGAATGGTGTTCACTTGATAGACAAGACCTACCAATCTCTCTCTGCATTAATGTTTGTATGATCCTACACATTCCCTTCTTTCCATTTTTCTTTCTGACCCTCCGCTTTCCTTGCTTCTCTCTCTCTCTCTCTCTCTCTCTCTCTCTCTCTCTCTCTCTCTCTACTATTTCCATTCTCTGGTTCTTATTTCCATGCCTCTTTCATTATTATTGTCATGATCATTATGATTATCTATACCAAGGCGCAATGTAATTAAAGAATATTATTTTTTTTTAAATTTTTTATGAATTATTATTATATTATCCTTTGTAATTTCCTGGATGTAATAAAGATTTTCAATTTCTAGTCTTTTTACAAAGCAAGATTGATGCAAAATGACTTTCCAAATGTTGACATTTCTTCTAATTTTTAATTAAAAGAAAAAATTTCAAAATATGAATCTCAAATTCAGAATATAAATGTCATTAAAAGAGTGCATTTTATGTATATGCTATATATGTATATTTGGTAAAATGTTTTGGTCAATGTGATTAAACTTCAATTTCAATCACACTTAACATTAATCCACTATTTCAATTTCCATAATGTTGTTTAATATATATGAACTTTAGTACAAATCATGATTATGTAAGATATGATACTAAGAATTCTATTATACAAATTAATATTTTCTTTAAGGTTTACATTTTTTATTTTAAAGACCAACAGAAATTCTAATGAATACTTTTACAAAACAAATAAGGAAAATCATTATATGTACAGTAAGGAAGATTAAAAGTAGATATCTACAATTAACAACTAGGAAGAGCTTTCCAAACCACAACATGATGGATAAGGATTTATTATGAACTATCATAGTTGGAATATAAGGACTAAAAGAATTTCAATGCTATGAGTATTTTAATTAGTATTAAAAAATGAAATAGTTTGACTATAAGTACACTTGAAACGTTTGAAAGTATTCAAAGTTTATAGCTACGAAAGCATTAGAACATCATCATCAAATCCTTCACCTACCTTAATAGCTATGATAAAGACAACATGCATGATACTTAGAATCCTCCTGTGGTTGCAATGTCAATGTGACATGGAAAAAATATCCTTGCATAATCCTTGTCAAATAAAAAGCTAAATAACTCAACCACCTCCCATTCGCAATAGTAACAAGTATAATGGCATGTAACCACTTTTAATGACTATGGTATTGATTACGAATTAATAAGCAATGAAGTGTCCTCCAAAGGAAAGAAAGTAACCCATAATGTTTGCCTAGAGGAAATTAATGATGATGCATTCATAATGGAAAAACCTCACTAGAACCATGAATCCCATTCATAGACACCTATCATTCATCTAGAGGAGCCTATCAAAATACAATTGCATTCAATCCTTGTGCAAACACCTAGGAGAGATGTAGAAGACTCCAAACATAGGTAGAGCTCAAGGCCTAGAGCTTCTATCGAACTACAAGGGAATGAATTAAGAAGTCATAGAAGGAGAACCAACTAGCACCATTCTCCAAATGCTTCCTTTTCCTCCATAATATTTAGTGAAATCTAACAAGAGGGAATGAAGATCTAGAGACTATGATAGGGAAAGATGAAGGAATCATGAAAGATGAGTACCAAAGAAGGTATCTTGATAAAGAGGAAGATGATTATGAACAACAAAAAGATAGAATCAAGTATGAAGAATGAGAGTGAAACTATGAGCACTGAAGGGGTCATAACTACAATCAAGCCTATGAACTTGATGATCATAAAGAATCCTTATTGGCCACTTGCATTATGATTAGCATCAAAGAAATAGTGCATATTCCTATCAAGCACATAAGGGATAGTCACATCAAGAAACTAGACATGAATAATATTCCAAAACTTGAGGGTGGATATAATGAGAATCCATAGCATCATCTTCAAACATTCCATGATGTCTATGCCTTTCAGAATATTGAGAGTGACTGGTAGAAGTTAAATTTGTTTCCTAGGATCCTTATGAAGGAGGTAGAGAGCTAGTAAAAATTCTTAGAACCAAAATCAATCCAAAGATGAAGTACCATGCTAGAGATATTCAATGATAAGACCTACTTAAGAGTGTCCAATTTAAGGGAAAAAAATCTAGGGATGGAAGCAAGGGATACATAAATCCCTTAATGCAGCAATAGGCAAATATTATTCTCTACTACATAAATTCCTAGATTATGGATTTTCACAAAGGAAATAACTAAGGCATATTATTCAAGGATTAATGAACAAGAATCGAGAAAACCTTAGGGTATGTGCTTAAGGAAGACTATTAGAAATGGTAGCCCATTGAATTCAAAGACTAATAGACTAGATGCCCAAAGAAGAAGGATAATTGAAGAAAAGAGAATAAGCTAAAGAATACAATAGAGATCCTACAATAAGAAAAAGAAATGTTAGAATGTGTGATAGTTAAGAAGAAGAAATTTTGGCATATGTCATTCAAAAGAAGACTCTACCCATCCAAAAATTAGTTAGTAACATAGCAATAAAGGTAGAGAAAATGTGGGACTTAGTAGATGAGAAATTTTCCATGGCTCTAAAAATAGTAGAGGAGAAGA
>MNCI01009439.1:456491-494487 GCA_015680685.1 Gnetum montanum
TTTTGGCTAGATAATGGACGTCAACAATTGCATTCAACAGAACCTTCAAAAGACTTGACAATTTCTGATTGAAATACCATGGAGATTCACTTTAAAGATAAAAAGAAGCTATTCTGGTCCCATCAAAATACCAAAGATTTTCTGAACCCTCTTGACTATTGAATCGTTCAACGGCATGACTACAAACAAAGGCTCTCTTACAACAATCCCAATAGTAGTTCTTATACATTGCACAATAACCAAATTCACTACTAAAATGCTCTTAAGGCTTTCAAACAGAAGCGCTTCTATGACAAAATTTTAACAGAAATTTTCTATTGGGAAACAAGAACAATAAGAGCAATCTAAAAATCCCAAAATTACTTGCCAAGGATGATACTATCTAAACCACTAGCTAAATAATTTAAACAAAATAAAAATAAAAAACATAACTCATAGGACTATGACAAAGAGGCTGAAATCTTTTCTTTAGCAAATCATCTTACAAGAAATCCTTCACAATTTCTTCTTTACAAATGCTCTTCCAAGAGCCAAAGTGTGTCTCCAAGTGAGAGCCCAAGTATTCCCCAAGTGTGGTGTCTCCCCTTTGTGATATATCTTTCATCTTACCCCTGAAGCCTTTTTATAAGGTTCAACAGGTAGGTTGGTAAGTTACAAAATATCTTGGGTGGTTCTAACTACCATAGAGATAAAAAAGCTACAGGTGACAAGTGTCCTATTCAATTGCCAAGTGTCTTCATTCAGTTGCCAAGTGTCTTCATTCAGTTGGCGAGTAGCCTCATTTAATTGCCAAGTGGTCACCATGGAGATAAAAAGGTTGCAGTTGACAAGTGTCTCATGCAATTTACAAGTGGCCCTTCAGTCGCCAAGTGGTCACCATGGAGATAAAAAGGTTATAGTTAACAAGTGGGCTTGGTGGTGGTTATAACCACCATTTCAATTGACAAGTGTTCAATTCACATGGGACTTTGAACAATTGTTGCACAAATTCCCTTTTTAAATCGTAAAATATTTTATTGTTATTTACATCATAGTAGTAGAGATAATAACCATGGAGTTGATGCATACATGGATGGGTTAATATATAAATATATATGTAAGTGTGTACAACCGAATGCATAAATGGAGTGGCGCTCTCACCTTTTCAACACAAAGTGAGTGTCACGTTATGTAGATTGTGTAGTGGTCGTCGTAGTCCAGGTTCTTGCTTTTTCTTTTCTGCTACTACAGTTTTGCCTTGGCAAACTTTTTGGTGGCCAGATCTCTTGCTGGTTCTAGATTTTAATCATGTTTGTAGCAAGGCTTGAGATGTCCTGATAACCCTTGATGGAAACTTCTTGAGCAAGAAACGGGGAATTCTCTAGAGAATGAGGCTCCATTATTGTCGTAACTTGCTTCCTGCCGCCACAGCGAAAAATTTTCTTTTTCGGCCCTATGATAGACCCAGAGCAACCAACTTCAAGCAAGTTCAGATCCTCAAGTCGAAGCAACAACCCTGGATCCAAGCCTTAGAGATCGATCACACCCCAGACTGCATGCTCGTTGTGAGCCAACACACCATTGTGCAGAAAAAAGCACAACAACCCAAAATAGTGAAACAAGAACTCTCTACTGGAAATCCACACATGATCCTGGCAACCCATATGACACTGCACCGCTCCAAACCCTGCCGCTATTAATGGCTTTTGCACACCTTCAATGGCAGCCGTTCGTAGAGTGGAAGCAACCGTAACTTGGCCATTCCTCATGTACCACAATCATCAATAGAACATGTAGAGACCTTCGCCAAGGGCTCAATTTCAAGAAATTTAGAGGCTACAGAACTTCCCTTGCTGTCAGATGCTGATGAAGCTACCGAGATGTTTTTCATGATGGGAGGACCACGATGTTTGACGTCCAAAATGTAGGGCGATTCGTTAAATGGTGGCACTTCATCGGCCCAAGGGGGGGAACCGCTTTGGACGTCATGTAAAGAAACATTGGCCAAGAAACAAAGCTCATGTTCGTTCGACCTCCTCCTCCTCCTCCTGCTGCATTGCCGTCATTTTCAAAGATCACCTTCACGTTATTATCATGACTCCTAACCTTCCTATTAGTAGAATCATCATCTTGCAAGGCAGCATTCACATTCATGTTTCTTGTCGTGGCCCTAGAGCTCGTCGGCTCCAAAAGCTGATCTAAAGCAATAGCTGAGAAGCTTGACATTGCCGCAGAAATGTATTTCGTGAAGGGTTTGAAAGCTTCTTTTACTACGTTTGCGTCGACAATGTGTCCTTTGAGGCCGCAAAACCCTCCAAGATCCAAATTGAGTGGTAATGTCATAAAGAAAACATAGATTAGTCAAGGTTTTCAGGAGAATCAGAATAACAATCATAAGGTCATGGCGGTTCTTGAAAATTCTGGTATGTGTGACTCCTGCCTTGTCTACAAGAAATCAGGAGGATTGCGTAATGTTCCGTTTATCTACACTGCCACTCCATTAGCGGTGGCCACCTTCCATGTTGTTTTTATTTGCTTTTTTTTATTTAAAACCAAAAAAACATATCGGTATCCCTGTTAATATTAGCCCTACAAATCCTATCAGGATTTTTCAAAGCTAATTTAATCTTGTAAGACACTTCTGGTTCCCAACTAAAACATCCTACATTTGGTATCTCTTTTCATTGCTTTATTAAGAGATGAAATTTCCTTTGTTATTGCAGAGGCCTTCCTTCCTTAATTGCTCCATGCAAGGAATGCTTTAGTTGATGATGTAGATAACCAATGATGTTGCTTTGAGGACAATACTCTAGTATACCTAATCCACCTCATAGCATTTTCCAAATAAGAGTTAGACAAACCTCTGGAATATCCACAAAAGAGATGAGTTGGAAGAAGGTGAACATCTTCAGTAGGGATAAGGAATGATCAAAGAATTCTATAGACTTGAGCCATGTAAAATTTTCAACCTAGTGAATTTTGAGAAGCAAAATCATATGCTTGTTTCCCATGCTAAGTATCAGTCCAATTGATAATCTGAAGAATTAAAATTAGGGAGAATAAATGCAATCCATCTCATCCAAGATTTTTTTTTTTTTTGCGAGTGACAGGAATCAATACCTTTTCAACCTACATCTTGCCATTTCAATAGTTCTATTGAAACATTTTGAAGGTTTCAATCATCTCATATCTCTGTTCTATGAAATGGCCAAAATGTGCCAACATTTCTGCCCCCTTTAAAAGCGTAAAGAAATTTAGGCAAGCCCCATTTTAAAACTGAACTGTACTTGAAGCTTTTATTGAACTTTTTTCAGCTGAAAAAATAAATCTTTTTGGAGGAAAATTTCCATCAAACATAAGGTTTGGTGGTATAAAAACCTAATTCTTAAAAAAAACAACAAATTGTACATTACCAAGTCCTTTGTTCATGGACTATTCTTGAGATGGGAAGAGAATGGTGAGGATTGCTCTGGTAGGAATCCTCATATCTCTAACCTTCTCATAAGCGATCTCTCTACTATTTTTTGGCTTACTAGAGCTTTCAACTTGATCTTCTTGAGCTTTTTCATTAGCAATCCTCTCATCTTCTTTCTCAAATGAATTCTCATTTTCTTGGAGTGTATAAATTTCTTTTTCAACACCTCCTTTTTCAGCCACTCTACTTCTTCCATTTGAAGTAATGTTATTAATCATCAAAGGTTCGCTATAGATGTATATCTGATTTGGTTCTCCTTTCCAAGGTAACCACATGTGAGAATAATCTATTGATATGTAACCTGAGAAATTCTTACTCCAACTTCTACTCAATAGGAGACTATGTGAATCTGGTATATTTGCCACTTGAATAGTTACTCTACTTCTAACGTGGGGTTCAGAAGCAATTTCCAATAGGACATTTGGTAATTGACCCACAATCTTCACTCTACTTTTATCCACTTGAACAATCTTTTTATTTGATTTGTCAGGAATCAAACCAAGTTTCTTACATATAGACAATGGCATTATAGTAGACGTAGCTCTAAAATCAACCAAACAATTGTGTAAGTATTTATCCTTTAGCTTCATCGTCAAAAGGAAAGGAGGAGCTTCCTTATCATACGAGGTCTTTAATTTCTCATCATTTTTGGATACATAACTTAACTCTAATTCTGTAGCTCTCCTTTTACCTTTAATAAACTCTAAAGCCTTTCATTGTTGATCTCCTATTTGAAGCAACTAATAAAAGCTAATATTGGCCTTGACATGTTTAAGGTCTTCAATCAAATCATACTCTCCATCACCAATAAAGCTTGGTTTCTTTATCCATTTATTAAAAGACTAATTTGGAGTGCTTTGCTCCACTTGATTGTCTTTACCTTTATTCTTGTCTCTTTTATTTGGCTCAAAAGCTTTTCTCTTAGTAGATGGATTAGTAATAACATTTGGGGGTCTAGAAGTAGTTAGTCTTTCCTTTGATCGAAGACTATATCCATTTCCCTCATTTTTATTACATTCTTCATCCGAAGACATATCTTCTTCAGAACTTGATATAGAAGAAGTATCACTAGATCCATTGCTAGAAGATTTACTTGCATAATGAACACTAGATAACTCATTATCAGATTCAATATCAAGAAAGTTGGACATAATAAGATCACTTTCATCCTCATCTTCTGCTAACTTAGTGTCTTGATGTTTATGCTTTCTATTTTTCCTTTCTTCCTTGATATTAACTCTTGCCAATGCTTTTTCAAGCTTCACTATTTTGTTAGACATATCTCTCATTAATTGTCCTTTTTCAGATCCTACTCTTTCATGTTCTTGCTCTATCTTAACATGAGATGGACCTGGTAAAGCTTTAAATTGAGCAAAATCTTGCATAGGAATCATAACTCTTTCTTCTCTTTTTTGAATTGCAATATTTTCTTCAGGATTCAAGTTCAACTGTTTTTCTAACTGTATAGCTTCACTAAAGTAGTCATTTAGTGTAGTTAAGTTTGGAGTTCTCCTTAACCAAATTGAAATGTTGGGATTGAGAGCCTTAAGATAAGTTTCTTTGAGCATTTCTTCTAATGGTCTATCTTGTCTTTGAAAGAGTCCACAAATTCGTTGAAACTTGATGTTAAAATCTATAATTGACTCTTTAACTCCTTGCTTAGCTTGTATCAGCCCATAGTATAGTTGTTGTTGATCTAATTGATTACCAAACTGGGCCAAGAAAAGATTCTTCATGTCATCCCAACTTGTAATACTATTACTTGGTAAGTTCGAATACCAAATCTGAGCCATATCCTTTAGATTTGATATAAACAACCTACAAGCTTGATCTTGATGTTGAATATTTGCATGAGCTAAAGCTAACTCAAACATGTGAATATATTCTTCAGCTAAATAAGCTTTTCTAGGAATGAAAGGCTCAGGAAAATATTTGTAAACTACCTTATGAATTTCATTGTAATTTTGAAATCCTAATGGTGTAACTCCTTGCCAAGGATTTGCCATCCTATTCCTTTGGATAAGTCAACTCTTAGACTTTCTAGATCTTCTCTTATAAATTTATAAACCAGATACAATGGGTGATTTCTTCATCTTCTAGTTTTCACTCCACAACTTGTTACCAATTCAAAATATTTCTTTTGTTCTTCTTTTGATGAAGAATCAGTCTTAGAATCTAGAATATCTTTTGAAACTTTTAAATTTTCCAAACTATCAATCTTCTTGGTCATGAACTGAAAATAGTATTTAATTTCTTAAGCCTTTATAGTAACAAAGAATTGTTGATGTGCTAAAATTATAAGGCTTATGAACCTAGAGGCTAAATTTTCAGCCCTCCTTCTAGCACCAAAAGAACTGTTGGTGACCGTTTGGGACGCGACCGCCAACGAGTGTCCTCAAACAGGATTTAGGTGCTTACTGGTCTCTGGCAACACCAAGGCCTAGATACCTCCAAATAGACTCAATCATTAATGTGAGTATGTATGTGTGTTGTTTTCTATTTTTTTAAAAAATTTTTAGCTAGTGGTTTAGATAGTATCATGCTTGGCAAGTAATTTTGGGATTTTTAGATTGCTCTTATTGTTCTTGTTGCATAATTGAAAATTTCTATTAAAATTTTGCCATAGAAGCGCTTGTGTTTAAAAGCCTTAAGAGCATTTTAGTAGTGAATTTTATTATTGTGCAATGTATAAGAACAGCTATTGAGATTATTATAAGAGAGCCTCTACTTGTAGTCAAGCCATTGAACAATTAAATAGTCAAGAGGGTTCAGAAACTCTTTGGTATTTTGATGGGACTAGAATAGCTTCGTTTATCTTTAAAGTGAATCTCCATGGTATTTCAATCAGAAATTGTCAAGTCTTTTGAAAGTTCTATTGAATGCAATTGTTGACATCCATTATCTAGCCAAAATGTAGTCTCGTACGTGATAGTTTACNATCTTGCTCTATTTCTAGTTTTCTTGTGGAACTATTTCTTTCTCTTGGGAAAATTAGAAGTAGATTCACGGAGTTGTGCTCAAATGTTTTTACAAAATTTTATTTGTTACAAGTAGGTATTATATTATAAGGACCACGAAGACTAGGCAATTGAACAAAATAGGAACTCTCAATAACTCAGAGTACTTGGCAAAGTTGGCTGAATCTCTTTAAGATAAGTCATTTGTAGTTTACACACAATGCAATTGTTTCATTTTTCACAACTGCGCACCGCAACAACACACACACATACTCACATTAACTACTAAGTCTATTTGGAGGTATCTAGGCCTTGGTGTTGCTAGAGACTAGCAAGCACTTAAATCCTGTTTGAGGACACTCGTTGGCAATCGCATCCCAAACGGTTGCCAACATTAAGTCATAGGACCTTCCATGGCCTAAACTTGGAAAATCATTGCATGGCCTACCGTGGCCTAAATTTAGCAAATCGCATGGCCCACCATGGCCTAAAATTGGAAAATCATGTGGCCTATCATGGCCTAAAACTGGCAAATTGTACAACTTGTTATGGCCTAAAACTAGCAAATTGCACAACCCGTTGTTGCCTAAAACTAGCAAATTTCTTATTATCATTTAAAACCTAGTTTACATTATGGTCATTTTACATATTTAACCAATATAGCCCTATAACATGAATGAAAACATAAAATATATAACATGAATAAAACATTAAGCATCAAAACAAATAAAAAAAATTAAAACTTAAAAATAATAATAGTTCAAATGTTTGTCACATCGTGTGACAAAATTCTAAACAATACATGAAACAATAAAATGTCCATCAACCAATGAAATGACTAACACTAGCCAATACATCATGACATCAAACATCAACATCAACACAAGTTTAACCAATAATCTACAAAGTATGAAACTGAATCAAAAACCATAAATTAAATCAAATAAAAATGAAATATGATAAAACAAATAAAATGAGAAAACGTGGGATGGCTCAGATGCAACATCTTCTAGAAGGAGATTTTGAAGGCCAACCTTCATACGATGGAGGATTTGTTCCTCGATCATGTGAGCCCAATCCACCTCCTCGAGATTGATACCTATCAATATGTTGCTATTGTCAATATTAGTCCATTTAGGTGGCTCCCATGAAAATTTCATAGTAGTCACCTCCACAAAAGCAATAGAGACTTAAGAAGATGGAAAATCAACAATGGTTAGAGAGCCTTCAAATAGTTTGAAGAATTCCTTCACTTGAATCCCCTTCCATCTTACATTGTTTAGTGGACTCTTTCTTTAACCACTTAAGATAGGCTTCACATTTAGCCTTACATTTCTTTTTGTGATCTTTCTATTCTCAGCCCTACTCAAGAGCCCAAGCATAGTAGTCCCTCCACTCCATGTTCTTACATGCTAGCAAGTCCATCTAAAGTTTTTACTCCACAATCTCCCTAGCAAGGGAAACCTTTCCATGGATGGCATTTCAATACCATGCCCATTCGATCTCTTTAGTTCACAAGGAACTCTGGTTGTCCACTTAGGCCTCCACAAATTCCTTGTAATCTTTGAGATACTTATTCACCTTAACTAGCATTTTGTTTTCTCTTTTGAACACTACAACTCATTCCCATAGGAACTCATTGAATCATTTGGTTTCCCATGAAGTTTTGATGCATGAAAATGCACATTCAATGGCACTTTAGACAACTTTCGTGAAACATTCTTGATGGTAAGCTAGGTAAGGTGTTAATCTCAATGGGGTAGTTAGGATCCCATCTAAGGTTATGCACTAAAAATAACATTAAAAAAATATATATGCAAAAACAATAAGTAACCAAATAACCAAGAAATAATAAATAACAAAATAGCCAAAATAATATAACTATAAAACAAAAAATCCTAAAAGTATAAGATAAGCTAAGTAATTACCAACATTGGAAGCAACTTGTTACAATTGATTAATCATATCCTCAACCATCCTTCACATAAAATACCTCTTATCTAGAGTGTCTACCCATCGCTTCATGTGAAACGTGGAGGTTGAGGTAGTGGATTGAGGCTCAATAGCCCAGGCAAGCATAATAATCAAAAACTAATTAAGAAAAAGCTTAAACTAAAACAATGGAACTCAAACATATGAAACAAGAGGCATACATACTTGGAGCATCATCTAGGATGATGACAGGGGGTTCACCTAGCTATGAGGAATTAAATATGATGTCAAGGTCATCCAATGGAACATTGGATAATCCCTCATCTTCATGGCATTGTAGGAGCTCCTCCTCTAGGCATTTGTTCTCTACCTCCATTGCTCCTACTTGGGCCACCAACTCTTATTGCTTGCCTACAAGAACAATAAGAGCAAAATGTAATATAACTTAGCACATCTTACTTAAAAAAAACTAACAATATAGCCTTATAACATAAAACATGACAATGCAAAATAACTAAAAAACAAAACAAACTAAAACATACATGTTGCCACATTACATGCTTGGCCAAGTCTAACAAATCTCCTCTTGGAGGATTGCTCAATTGCTAGAGTTGCTTCCTTAACCATATGCCTCTTTAGTTGGCTCTAGCTGCACCTTCAACTTTAGCCTGTAATGTCTTGGCCCTTTCAACATTTCCATGATCAACTTGGGGCTCAATTCCCATGCTATGAGGGAAAGCATAATTCCTACCACTAAGTTCCTTAGTGATAACAAACAACAACTCCCCAATGTCCTCTAGTTGGTTCTAAGCCTACATGGTGGAATAAACATGTTTCATCCATGGCTTGGAGAGTTGGGATGGATCTTGTCTTACCCATTTTCCATCCTTCCTCACCACTAGGAATTCTATGATCCTCTTCAGATATGCCACAAAGAATGCATAATGCATATGGCATTTCATCATGAGATTTTCATAGAGTTTAAGGATCTTCCCACATAGCCTAAAAGCCAAATAAGTAGACCAGTTAAATTGAGCATCCTCTGAGAGGATCTTCTTCATGGTTCATGCTAGCTCAATGCCCATGATCTTTCCCTGTGACAACAACTTAGGAAACCCTTGGGAGAAAAACAATGGATATGCTCTCTAACCTCTTCAACCTTGAATTGGTTAAGAGATAAACCCTTCTAACCACGACAAGTGTTCAACCACTCTTCCACCTCCTCTCAATGGTCCATCTAATTACCTACTTTAGTGACAATATTTAGGCCCTCACAAGGAATACCAAAGAGGTCACTGAAGGTGGACTCATTAATGGCAAGGGTGATAGGCATTCCATGAACCTGAGTGATGAACTTCTTCACTCGTCTGTCAAAGAAGTTGATGATGTTCACCATCTTAGGGGTAGGAATGGTTGGGCTAGGGGCCATGAAGAGATCAAGCAAACCTGCATTGATGATGTTTGCTTGAATGTTTCTATATGTCCTACTAGCCAACCACTACTATGTCAAATCCACTTCACTGTACTTAAGGATGAAAGTCTTCTTAGAGCATCTTGAAATGACTAGTGTGACAGTGGAGGAGGTGGTAGCCCCTATAATACAAGAGGCCAATCAGAATAGGCATAAGCACATTGCATAAAACCAACATATAATGAGTATAACCAATTAAAACTAAGTATAACTAATTCATATCAAATATAACAAGTATAATAAATCAAAGACAATAAAACCTCTTAGAAACTTAAAGCCTAAAAAATTCATAATCATGTAACTATGAAAATGTTAACACAAAAATTTAAAAAAATAATTCTTACCTTTCTTGCTAAAAGAGGCTAGCATGGGGGCCTCAATGGATATGTGGGCAACATCTGATTTCTCCCACTAGTTATGTGCTTTTCCATTGGCTACACACATTTGGTAGGCATTAGAATAATGTGTGATGTACCTACCCAAGTCACCTCTGAGCATCTTCACAACTACAAGCCTCACTATGGGGCTTTTGGCAAAGACCTCCAACACCATTTGAGTCAAGGGCAGGAGTTAACATACTAATTTAAGCAAGGAAAATTGTTAAAGCCAAGTATCCTAATAAAACTAATAAGTAAAATAGCAAAATAAAAACCTAAAGCCATGCTTACCCTTCCATGCAATAGAGAGTACCAAAATGATTCTAAAATAGTGTGTGGGAATGATGACCAACTAGAAGTGTGTTGTTAGCATTATACAAGTTGAACTTGGGCATGTCCCAAATCTTAAATAACTTATGAGTACCTCTTGTATAAGTTCCATCAAGCACTTTATCCTTCACATGTGTTTTAGGGTCATCTTCAAGGAACTTGATGATCAAGTTGGAGGACCTAAGCAAGAGGGTTTCAACAATGATGGCTATTGTGTGAGATGCTAAGTGTGACCATACCATCATACTAAAATTTTGCAATATGCCAAGAACTATTTTTTTCCTTGGCCTAAACCATAGGAAGCTAGCTCCAACATCATGTGCTCAAGAGAGATGTTGGGCCCTAGGGTGTGGATGTAGCAAAGCAATCTCACTAGCTCGATAACCACTAAGATGGGTTTGAGGAAGGCCCTGCACACAACAACAATAACCATCAAAATCATAAATAACCATAACCAAATATGAGAAAATGCTAAATAACCAAAATAACTAAAACTTGAAAATCAATGTTTTCATGTAATTCCATGATAACCAAATCCATAGTTTCAATAGTTAGAACCAAAAACAAAACTAGGAACAACTTTCATGAAAAAGCAAATACAACCAAGTAGCCTACTAACAACTAATGATAGTTTTCATGATAAGATATACATAAAAACTTGTGAAAATTTTTATGTAGAAACATTGAAGACATGAAAACTACTTTGTACCTACTACAATAGTTATAATTTCCAATTTGAATTTTATAAAATTTTACAAAAAATCCTAGTTAATGGTGAGATTAGCCATAGTAAAAACTTTAGGAGGGCTAGTTAAAATTTTCTAAAAATTCAAATGACTATTAAAAACTAAAAAAGAAACATGTAAATGGCCTTAATAACCTTTGAACATAATCATAAAAATACACCAACAACACCAACGCTACCTATACAAATAGGGAGGATTTGCAATTTTCATAACCAAAAAGTTGCAAGGCTACGTATGCTAGGATAAAAATGATAAATTAGGGCTAAATTTATTTTTTCAAGTCTGGGGATATGTGGGCATGAAATTCAATGGAATTTAACATCTACATTGAAGTTCCATGCTATGGAAAAATATAAAACTCAAAATAAAACCATAATAACATTCAACAAAAATTGCACAACAACACAAAACTATAGAAAACAACTATAGTGAATGATTGATATAAAATATCAAAAAACATTATACTTGGCCAAAAACACTTCCAAACCATTCTTGACAACTCAAAACATCCCTAGAAACCTAGGACGTTGGCTAGAGAAATATTTCAAAGTGCTAAAGTTGTCCATCTTCATAGGGGTAAAATTATAAAAGCCAAAAACCTTACTTTACACCAATTTATGAAACAATTCACCAAAAATTAATCATGTAACCAAATTTAGTGATTCCATAGCCATTTGAATTTCTAGATAATAAAATAAAAATAAAAAACTAAAAAAGAGAAAAATTATTAACCATTTTGACATGAAAAAATTACCAATGTAACATGAAAAATGGCCAAAAATTGAAAACCTACTATGTACTAGCTTACGAAAAATTCATAGAAAATCAACCATAGGTCAAAATCCAATGGTTCAAAAATGAGTTTGACCATTAAAAATAGTACTACAAACCCATTTTCATAAAAAACAAAATTTCTAAACCATTTGAACAAAAAAAAGTGGTGTTCCTTTTTTGCCCAAAACTACAGAAAAATGAATGGAATTGACTATATCAAATTTTTAATTCAACATACACTAATTCCACAGCTAAAGAAACACTAAAAACTCATAAAAATTTCCTAGATCTAATGTAGGAATTTTTTTGAATTTAATTTCAATTAATGAACAAACCCACAGAACCAAAAACACCTAGGATTCTTATGAAATTTTGCATAAAGTCATTAGGATTTTTGTACCTAGGAGTCATAACAGTTAAGCCTTTAACAATCAATGGTTATGGGAGGTGGAAGAGGCCTTGTGCAAAAATGTCAACCTCCTTTAGGGCTGGATTCTCCCTAGTTGAAGCCTTCCTCTTAGACATGATGATGAACAATGTGAAAACCACTGAAATCCTTGAGCTTCTCAGAGGCCTTCTAATAACTACACTTGCTTTTGGATGTACAATGACTAGGGAACACTGACAGTAGATGCAGTGGAAGCTGAAATAGGTTCAAAAATTTGGTGTTGTGTACTAAAGCTTGGGAGTGAGGAAAGAATTATGATTTGTGTAAAATTTTGATTTGGAAAACATTCCCAAACTTATGCACCTACCTTGAAAACCCTAGTTCCCCAAAAATGTTTGTCCAATTTTCACTAAATTGAATGATCAAAAGTGAAAAGTGGGACTACATTGGGTGAGTTAAAAATCAATTTGTCTAAAAACTCAAATTTAAGGTGGACCCCACTAGGCATCTATGTAACAATCCAATGGAAATCCTAAAGCACTTGGGTTTTTAGCTTCTCCATGGTGATTATGCTAGGGTTTTAACATTCAAAAGCCTTGAAGTGGATTTCAAACCCCAAATACCATCAACACGCACCTCACAACTATCCATCTATTTCATGAAACCTTATGCCCAAAATGGGAAAATAGGTGTTGACATTGATAGAAACCAAACAACAAAGAAGGCCAAAACTCATACCAAAACTTGTTATTCAGAGTAACCATACTGGCCAGTAGCCTAACTACACTAGCCAACATAGTCATAAAGTGGGATGATGTCTTTTTCCATCAACCAAACTTCTTATTGACTCCAAAATTACCACACCATGCATCAAACCCTAACCAGAACCCCTAATAGCTCCAAAATTCCATAAAACTAGTAAAAAAGCATCAAAAATCATTTTCCTTACATAGACTACATTGGGCAAGGCCTCAACTATGTTGGCTAGCATAGTCCTAGTGTAGTCGAGTAAGGAATTAACATAAAAAACCAAAAATAACTTCCAAAATAACACACTTTAAATTCCAAAGCCTCCAATAAGCCTGAAACCTAAGAAAACCAAGAAAAAATGGAAAATTTCCTAGTTCCACCTTCAAACTACACTAGGGATGGCCAAGAGTATGTTGGCTAGTGTAGTCCCAATGTACTCATGATATTAGGTTAATTTGACTAGTGGTTTGACACTCCAAATAGTCTAAAACCTTACTTGAAAACTTAGAACCTCGTTTGGCATGACCTAGTTGCAATTCCACCTTGTTCTAATCCTAGAAATATCAAATTTACCTCATCCATGATAAGGAAAAGCTCAACTACACTAACTAGCATAGTCCAAATGGAAAATCTTCATTTCTGTACTCAAACAACCTTTGGAATCAACCATCCTAAGTCAAAACCTTAGTTAGAAATACTAATAGCTCTAGGAACCCAAGAACTTGGTTGATTGATCACAAAAACCAATCAACAGGCCAAATCTCACACCTTACTACACTAGAGTAGGCCATGATTACACTGGCTAGCTAGGACAACATAGTCCAAGCATAGTCATGATTGTGGATTGATATGATTAGTATCTTGACATCCCAAATGGCCTAAGATTTGACTTAAGATACATAGAACATTGGTTGACATTTCCAAGTGATAATTTCACTTTGTTTCGATAATGGAAATGCCAAATTGCATGAATCTACAATAGGGTAGGCCTGGGACTATGCTAAATAGTATAGTCCCTATCCAAGGTGGTTTAACAAGCAATATAGGACTCAGAATGGCCAAAAACTTAATTTTGAAGGATCAGAATCTTAAAATCCTAGAGCTAGCTATAGTTTGACATTTCTCAACCATGAAAAACCTATACTTTGATCCACCTACACTAAAGAAATCCTTAACTACATTGGCCAGCATAGTCATGAGATGTAGATGCTAAAACATCACTTTCAGTAGCCTGTTTTAACTTCCAAATGGCCTATTTAGTCCTTCTCATTGTGGATCATTGAACTTGAGTGTGGGCGAGGATGGGGATGAATAAGTTTCCAATGTTAAAAGTTTTTCAAATAAAGCACATATACCAAATTTAACATGGTTGCCCAACTTGGTTAGTTCACACTCAGAGGGTAGTTTGCAAGCATACCTCTAGACTTTGTTGCTCTCAAATGTGGATTGAAGGGCCCTCACCTTGTACAGTCTTCAAGACTTACTTTGAAGTGTTGTGCCATAACATCAACCACTTAACACCACAACGTCGCTTAGAATGTAGTTTCTAAGCTTCCACAACCTTTACAATCTTGAGCTCCACTCTGAAGTGTTGTGCTGCAATACCAATTACTCAATCCCATAGGATCTCAATAAGCTCAATCAAGATGCCTTCTCGCAAGAAGCACATAGATCCCATAGGGAAACAAGGGAGAAAAATTATAAGGGATGAATGCAACTTAGTTTTCTAATCCTTATACTTTGAGGTACAAGACACTTTATAATGATCAAAAGATAGAACAATGAGAAGCAACAAAAGTCACAATGATTAAAAAAATGATTGTAAAATGATTACACATAAGCTTGCATATTTTCCAATGCATATGATGCATTCTTATAACTACCATGTTTCTAAATCCATCTTGAAACTCATGTAATGGCTAGGTAATAGTCACTAATGATCATGGAAGATAGCTTCTTTATGCCTAAGATGTCTTTTTGAATTTGGCTTCTATTTTGGGAAGACATCTTTGTCTGGGAAAGACGTCTTTTTGAAATCTCCATTTTGAAAAAATGTCTTTATCTAATGGAAGATGTCCCTTTCAAGTTGGCCTACATTCCATGAAGGTGTCTTTGCCTAAGGAAAGACGTCTACTATTTCATGAAGATGTCTTTGTCTGAGCATTCTCCAAATCTACCAAGATGTCTACTATTTTTTGAAGACATCTTTCTTTAGATTCCTTTGCATGATGAATTCATCATTCCTTGTCCACAACCTTGATCTTCCACATGCTTTAATGATGATAGCTACCTTCATCATGCTCATTTCACTCCTTCTACTTGGAGGCAATCTTTAGAGTAATAAGTCTTTGCTAGATTATTCCTTTGCTTATGAGATTCATTTCATAAGCAATGACAGCACTTTGAAGTTCTTCAAATTTTAAAGTTGAGAAATTTTTGATTTCCTCCATAGTTGTAACCTTTGGTCTGAACTCTAGTTGTAGAGTTGTGATCATTTTGACGATGACATCACTTTTGGGAAAATCTTTTCCTATTTCTCTAATAGCTATAACAAGATCATTAGCTCTAGAAAAATAATCCTTTATTTTCTCACCTTCTCTCATTTTGATTTTATCATACTCACTTTGTAAAACTAATAATTTTAATTACTTAACAATAGATGTTCACTCATAAGTAGCTTCTAAAGTTTGTCAAATTTCTTTAGCTATTCTACATTTTTCCACTCTATTAAATTCAGATTTATTCAATGCATAATATAAACAATTTTTTTCTTTTGAATCAAACATGAAGTTATCTTTTTCTTCTTGTGTCCATTTGTTGCAAGGCTTGATGATGTTGGTGAAGTTGTTGATAGGTGGAGCATAACCTTCAAGGATTGACTCCCACACTTCAAATTCCATGGATTCAAAGAAGTCTTGCATTCTAGCTTTCCAGTAGGTGAAGTCAAATCCATCAAACATGGATGGCTTTGTGTAAGATGTCCCCTCCATTGTTCACTCTTGACGTTAATGATGACAAAGAAGAGTACTAGGCTCTAATACTACTTGTGGATTGTTGAAATTTGGAGGGGGGATAAATAAGTTTTCCAAGTTAAAAAATTTTCAAACAAAGCACACACACAAAATTTAATTTGGTTCCTTAACTTGGGTAGTTCACACTTAGAGGGTAGTTTGCAAGCACACCTCCAGACTTTGTTGCTCTCATATACGGATTGAAGGTTCCATACCCTATACAGTCTTCAAGCCCCACTCTGAAGTGTTGTGCCACAACACCAACCACTCAATCTTGCAAGGTCTTATCAAGCTTAGAATGTTTTTTTCAATGTTTCACAACTTTTACAATCTTGAGCTCTACTTCAAAGTGTTGTGCTGCAACACCAATCACTCAATCTCGTAGGATCCTGACAAGCTAAATCAAGATGCATTCGTGTAAGAAGCACATCAATCCCATAGGGCAATAAGGAAGAACAATTACAAGGGGTGAATGCAACTTAGTTTGTTGATCCTTGTACTTTAAGGTACAACACACTTTACAATGATCAAAATATAGAACAATGAGGAGTAATAGAAGTTACAATGATTGAGAAAATGATTGTACAATGATTATACATAAACTTGCACATTTCCCAATGCATATGATATCTTTTTATAACTACTATATTTCTAAATCCATCTTGGAACTTGTGCAATGGCTAGACAACACTCACTAATGGTCATGGAAGACATATTGCTAAATTTGGCTTCTATTCTAGGAAGACATCTTTGTTTGAGAAAGATGTCTTTCTAAAATCTCCATTCTAAGAAGACATCTTTATCTAATGGAAGACATCTTTCTGAATCTAGCCTACATTCTATGAAAACATCTTTCTTTGGTGAAGATTTCTTTACTTGAGGAAAGATGTTTACTATTTCTTGAAGACATCTCTGTGTGAGCATTCTCCAAATCTGCCAAGATGTTTGCTGTTTCTTGGAGAAATATTTCTTTATATTTCTTTGCATGATGAATTCATCATTTCTTGTCCACAACCTTGATCTTTTGCATGCTTTAATAATGACAACTTTGCTTGTATAGTATTTGGTCTTCGTTCATGTTCTTTGGAATTCTTGCATGTTCATTTGAGACCTTGTGGATGACCTTCTCCTTTGAGCTCTAAACTAATTCATTTCTTGTAATCTATGTAGGCTTTAGCTCATTTTGGTTTCCCATGTACATTGTCCTACAAGCATAATAACCATACAACCATGCAAACAACCTTTGACTCCATTTTACTTAATGTTTTGACACACTAAAAGGTCCACACCAATATCATACACTACCCTAGGAAGTTGATGGAACACCAATAGCAACTTTAAAACCTCATAAACCCATTTCTAACATGCATCTAGGCTAGAGTAGGTCTCAACCACACTGGGTAGTGTAGTCCCAATGTGGTCACCAATATTTGCCTTATTTTTGTCTTCTGGAGGGTGAAAATGAAGTTAAAATGCACCAATCTTCAACCCCAATCTACTGCACCAGTCATACAAACCATCAAGAACTCAAAACTAGCCACAATGAACCTAGGAAACTACCTACTAAAGATGACTATGTTGGGGCCTATCTTGACTATGCTGGCCAATGTATCCCCCAAGAGAGCCTAGCATAGTCACACAAAAAAAAGAGTTATTTTTGTCTTCAAACAACCCTAAAACAATTTCATCATATGTCCAAACTCACTTGTCATCCTAGTAGACTTCTACTATGGCCTACTAAGGCCTAAAACTGGCAAAATATAACACTATTTGGCCAATATTGATCCTCTTTTATCACATGTTTTCCAACCTAACTGATTTAACCTTGTTTCATGGTGTTTCAACTTGTTTTGATATTAAAATGCATGGTTGACTTTTAGATATCATTAGCTGACCTCATTCAACTTTCTACTTAGCTCCAATTTCACCATATCTACCTTATTCTCTCTCTTGCAAAGCTTGTTGACCTTGTTTTAGGTGAGGGGTTTTGACCATCCTTGATCATCATTTAACACCAGGTAATCATCATATGGTCTGCTAAGGTCTAATGCTTACAAAATCTAACCCGAATTGACCAATATTGATCATGTTTTACCTTATGTTTCCTACCTTGATTAGTTTAGCCTTGTTTCACTATGTTTTGGCTCGATTTGACCTTGTTATGCATTATCAACCTTCGTTCTTTAGCTCTGTGAAATCTTTTGGCTTTATTTTTTGTCATTGATGCATCACTTGGCCCCATTCCACAAAGTGTTCCCACCGTTTGGCTTTATTTGACCTAATGTAGCCTTTGTTGACCTTTTTTCCACCTTGTTTGACCATGAAATAGCATGTTCTGGCTAATCCATGCATAGTGGCTAGAGTATTTTGGCATTATTTATTCATTTTGTGCCAATTAATGTGCTTATGGTTGTTATGCAGGATTGGAGTATGAACACCTAGAAGCACATCAACTTACCATTGAACCTAAGTGGACCTCATGGTAATGTTGAATGATTTGTTGACCTTAATTACCTAGATCTTGAGCCTAAGAGTCTTGTCAACCACATAGCCTCTATAGATAAATCTATAGAATGGCCTAAGAACCTAGTCAAAACCCTTGACCTTGAGGCTAACAGCATATTGAAGACTCTCTAGTTGAGGCTCCTATCATAACGCACAATGATGAGGAGAAAACACTAAAATTTATTACCTTACTAGAACTTGAATAGGCTCAAGACATCACCAAGGTCCTCTAGGATAACATTAAGGCCTTTTCTTAGTCATATGAAGATATGCCAAGTCTTGACCCATGCCTAGGGCAACATAACATCATACTCAATCCTAGTATTAGACCACTTAAGTAAAAAGTTCGCAAGATTAGGCTAGATTTAACCTTGGTAGTTCATAATGAAATCACTAAATTATACCAAGTTGATTTCATTAAAGCTATCAATTACATAGAATGGGTGTCCAACATAGTGGTAGTGTTGGTAATCGTTTGGGATCACTAACATTTTCCTTTAGTCTCATGACTAGGATCACAAGAAATGAAGGTGTTCCTTCAAACTTGAGTTTAGGTGCCTATTGGTCTTTGGCAACACCAAGGCCTAGATACCTCCATATAAACTTAGTGGTAATAGAGTGAAATAATCATAAATGTTTATTTTCTGTTGTGAATGTTGAAATGGTTAGGTTTTTGTTTGAAACTAAAACTGGCTATTATAACATAAATTTAGCTAACCTTGTCAAATATTGTGATTCATTACATATTCACATTTTGTTAAGTCACTTAGTCTATATAGTTCCTATAGTACATTACTTGAAACAAATAAAATTTCACCAAAATGCTTAAGCACAATTCTACCAAAATCTACTCTTGATTTTCCCCAAAGGAAAAGATCCATAAGAAAACTAGAAATAGAGCAAGATTCAATGGATTTTAAAAGAAAGAAGAAAAAAAAGCATATTTGTATGAAATCTTAAACATTTAAGTGAGATAAATTAAACATGAAGAAACAATTTGAAATAAAGTTATTCTAATTTAATCTAAAATATCACAAATTGTCCTAACCTTCTGAGCTCAACAAGAAATTTTGTAAAAGACACTCTTAGTAAACTACCATAATGCTTTGCAAATGACAAACTACAAGCTATTATTTGACTAGTTAAATAGTTGTTAAGAATTGCAAATAATAGAGTTATCAAAAATGATTTAACAATTTCATGATTGAAACAACATGGAAAAGACTTTAAAAATTGAAGCTATTTCAAGTCATCTCAAAATATCAGAGATTTTCTCAACCCTCTATACTCGAACAACCAATTTCATAAAGACATTATTGTTAAATTGCTCAATATGATTTTAAAAGATAACATAAGCTCTTATATGGCAACCAAATAGAAGTCTATAACTGCACAAAAATAAAGCTATAAGAGTAATCAAAAATTCCCAAAATTAAATGCCAAGCATAGAAATATATAAACCATTAGCTAAGCAACAAAGACAAAATGAGAAAGAAATAACTCACAAGATTAAAACAAAGCAGCTGAATTGATGCAATTAGCAAATCATTCTTTACAAGTAGTCTTCAATAATTCTTCCAAGTTCCTTCCCCCCAATTTTACCTTTGAAGCTCTTTTTATAGTGACTTCTAGGTAGTTACAAAGATCATAAAAATTAGGATGAGTTACAAACGTTAAGGGGTTCAGTTATAATTATTATAAAAAGTTATAACTGCCATAGGAAGTTACCATTACTATAAATCCCCTTTATATATATATATATCTTAGCCATAGTAGTATAAATAGTAATGATTGAGTTGATGCATGCATGAATTCATTGCATACATGTATGAGATATGTATGAATCTACCAAGTAGTTATGTTATATATGTTAGTGATAACAATCACTCTCATGCATGTGAAATGTGGCTCATGAGTTAATTGTCCACTAAAACAGATGTCCAATTTAGTCTTGTCTTCTAAATGAAGATTCATCCATTTCCATTGCAGAATTCTCATGTGAAACAGCATGATGCTCTCATAAACTTATGCTAAGATTCATGAATTAGCTTTTCCATCACGTGGATCAATCGTTGCTATTCATCACATCGTTGGGCTCCATCAGCATCATCGCCTACATGAACTGGAGCATATTTATCTCCATTTAAGTGTTGTTCCCTAGCTCATCCTCATCATTGTCAGCATTGGCCTCAGCTTCAATTTATTTTCGCTTACACAAAGACACACAAGCAATGTATGGCAGAGATCATGGCCGTTGCCATTATTGCATAATGAGAGGCCTCAAAAACTAATTGCAATGTTTATTTCTACACCAGCTAAGAGCCACGGCTGCTTCAACAACATGGCACTCACGGTAGAGGCAGTTGCCAATCAATCAGACAATTATTGGCAACATCGTGCTTGCACACTGCAATTCAATGGCAGTGGAAGTGGGACATCTGGAACATTCTGCATAGTGCTCCATGGTTGATGTTTTCGATGAACGTGTGGTATCCAACAACTTCGTGGGTGTTGATGCATAAATTTTGGTCACACCAACACCAGGAAAAAAACTCATTTTAGAAGACTATTTCCTAGGGCACCTTCCATATGGGTATGGAAACCTAGAAATAGTCTCAGCTGGAGAGGGCTATGTGGCCTTTGCAAATAATAAACTAGAAAGAAATCTAGAATTTAAATTAAATAATTATCTTCAATACAATAAGTAATTAAAAGAACTGAATTTTCCCTAGTTGCACTGATGCTGCTGCTGGTCCGTGATTGCCGATGGTATCCACTGCTGGGCAGGAAGACCGCAATCACCATGAGAGAGGAAGAGAGAGAAAAAGAGAGAGAGAGAGAGAACCCACTACAGTCCGCACAGGGTAGCGACTGCAATTCTTAAAGTCTGCCACCGTCTACCACCTTTTGTGCACCGTCGTAGAGAGGAAGATTATCCACCCACGTCTACACCATCGAGACAAACTCCTGCTGTTGTCGAGAAGACCCGCAAGGATTTGATTTTGAGCTGCTGACTTCTGATTTGGACCCTCCCCAAAGATTAACTAGAAGCTTGTAAAGAAAAGAAAAGAAAAGAGGAAACTGCTGCTTAGTGGAGAGGAAGCTGCCTCTTTAGATTGATAGCCAGAGCCTATTTTGGGACCTCCTTCCTTCCCCTCCAAGAGCCCCCCTTTAGACTCCATTTTATAGTCGCTGCAACCATCCATAATGATGTCTACGTTTCATGTAACAGCTACAGAAACTATCATCACTTCTTGTGTAATAACACCGACATTCCTCAATTAAGTGCCCACTTATGTCCATAACCATTGTAACTTCCAAAACNCCAATTAAGTGCCCACTTATGTCCATAACCATTGTAACTTCCAAAACGTTTACTACTAATGACCATAACTACCATCATTAATGACTGTAATTACTGTAACTTCCAAAATGTTCGCCACTAATGACCATAACCGCTACCATTAATAACTACCACCTGGCAATTTAAATGCCCACTTATGTCTATAACTTCCAAAACGTTTATCACTAATGTCCGTAACCACCGTAACTTCTGAAACGTTTACCACTAATGACTGTAACCACTACCATTAATGACCACCTCCTGGTAATTTAAATGCCCACTACTTGCATGATTTTACAGTTGTTATTAAGGGAAAGAAATAGAAACGTTGATAATCATGGCCCCATGACAGCATAGGAGTGTTAACATCAACAGTGGGTAGGGCTCTACTTGCGCAGCTCATGTAACTGCTCACTAAGTGATTCATGTAACTCCTCACGTTAATGGCAGCGTCGTCCTCACCTGTTTTCCCCATCATTCCCTTGAACTACTTCAGAAACCCGACTTCTCAGAGTGGCGATCATCAAACATTGAATCAATGGGCCTCCTGCACGTGAGTACCTTCAATTGCATGATTCCAAAGCTATAAACCTGTCCCTCGCTAAATACGTCACCCTTAATTCCGTGTTCAGGTGGCACATAGCCCACGATGCCTATCACAATCTATGATACTGACAGGAAATAAAGAAGGAAACAACTTGGCTTCAACAATCAAGCCTGTCTGAAATCGCTTAGGTGAGGATTCCGTCTTCAGTCCAGTAACACATTTTTGGGCTTGACATCGTAACGCAGAACTAGGGATGTGCAATAACGATAGTAGAGTGCGGAAGCCAACCCATGAAGGATATTCACTAGACTCTTCATACTTAAACTTGTATGATGTCCATCTGCCTGTAGATCATGCAAGAGGCTGTCCAAGATGCCATTTGGCATGAATTCCAGTATCAATGCTTTGAAATTGCCTTTAGAGTAAGCTGAAAGAATTTTCACCAGATTTTGGTGACGAGCTACATGCAGTGCCCTGCATTCAATGGAGAAAATTCTTTTTGCAGATGTCCCCAAATCATCATAGGATATCTTCACTATCATTCCTAGACCTTCTTGTAGGACGTCTTTGTAAACACACAAGTACCCTCCCTCCTTTACCAAGCGAGTTTTTATCACTGTAATTTTCAGTAGCTCTGAGAAGCTGTTCGGTAGATACCATTAGGAAAGACTCCCTTACAACACACTCCACATCTGCGTTCTCGAACACCAAGGCCTTTCTATTTTTACTTCAACTCAACAAAGCATACATAGTCAATAATATGAAAGAGAAGCCAGCGACGCTACATATAATGACAGATTATGATGATTTTCCTGTGCTTGCTATGATTTTTTTGGGCAAATTCAAAATCCTCTGCACCTTCCACACAAATTAGGATTATGCGAAAACAAATTTTTTTTAACCGTTTGAAGGCACCTGAACAGGGAACTCTGAACTTGTTTGCGGAGAGATAAGTAACATTGACAACTAGCTTTCGGCCTAATTTATGAAAAAGAGGCTATTGAAAGAGTTAAAGGGCAGATTAAGTTCCGTGACACTAAGCCACCCAATCATATACTATGATGTTTTTGAGCGCTTCTTTATCTAACAGGGTTTCACACCAAACAATGTGCATTGCTAATTGTTTTTTTTTTTTTTTCCTGGATTCCTTTTCGAGCAACTTTTCAACTTGAGATCATAATTCTGATTCCAATCCAATAAGAGAATAATTTGGCAATTTAAATAAGGCCTCGGTGTCATTTAATTTAATAGCGGATAGCTTCTTTTAGAAAATCATCCCCTTTTAAGATCAATCATAGGCCAGATGATAAATGGAGCCCCTTTTTGGAAGCCTACTTCATAAATGGCAGAAATGTGCCAACATTTCTTGCCCCCTTTCAAACTTTTAAAGGAATTTAAGGCCAAAACATTGTTGATGCACATTAGCTAAGAAATAGAAATTTTATTGGATATTTTTACATGAAAAATTAGAAATCTTTTTTGGGGAATATTCCTGACAAACTTAAATTTTGGTGGTATAGAAACCACAATCCTAAGAAACATAAATGAAAATTGTACAAGTGAAGTCATAGCATAAGCTACTCAACAAAAAGGAAGAGAATGGTCAAAGTGACCCTTTTAGGACTCCTTTTGTCCTAAGTTCTATTATACTTGATTTTGGTTGTAACCAAAGATTTCTTCTCTTCCTCATGTTTTATTGGTGTTCTCACATCTTTAGCCCCCATGTTATCCTTTACAACATTATTATCCAAAATTGTCTCCTTCCATTTTTCAAATGTTGTTTTAATTATAATACTCAAAGCTTCATATTCATCTTTGTTGTTAATGTAGGAGAAAGATAGAGAAATTTCCTTGAAAATTTTTGGAGAATTATCTTTTACTAAAACTACTTCAACTCCTATAGCTTTGGAGTTATAAGTGTTGACCTTTTAGTATGTCAAAACCTTAAGGAAAATGGAGATCAATGGGTTTTTGTGTGATTGTTGTGTTTACAAGAGCAAGAACAAAGGACTCAAGGACCCATAAGCAAAGTCGGGATCACAAAAACTCAAGGGAGCATGGACCAATATAAAGAATTCAAGAAAAATGTGTCTATTTGTGTTGATTTTTGTTGAGAATGATCCCTAGATGTTTTTGCATATTTTAGAGTGTTTTTGACTTATTTTGATGAGTTTATGAGATTATAGGATTTATGGGGACTTGGTTGGAGATATCTAGAGGTTTTTAGTATAAAACGAGCAATTTTATTTTTGGGATCTACAAAAGAGACATCTCCCCTATAGAAGAGACATCTCTCCCCTAAAGAGTAGACATCTTCCAAAAATAGTAGATGTCTATCCAGATTTAAAGGTTGCTCAAAAGCAGACATCTCTAAAAAATAGAAGAAATCTTTCTAGTGAGAAAGACATCTTTCTAGTGGGAAAGACGTCTTTCTGGTGAGAAAGGCATCTTTCCAAAATGAAGGTCTGAAGCAGAAAGATGTCTCAATCTTGAAGAAGATGTCTCTAGTGACCATTAGCCATTACATGAATTTTGACTTGATTTCAAAAACATCTAACCTATAAGAAGACTTCATTCTACTAGGAAATGAACAAGCATTGTGAACTATTCTAAACTATCAAGTGTCAACATTAAGCAATCATTGTATGCATCATTTTATTGTTCTTGTATCTCATTGTACTAACTTTTATACTATTGTAAGTGGTCAAAGTGTGTTGTACCTCAAAGTACATGGATCAACAAAATTAATTGCATCCTTTCCTTGTAATTTTTATTTCTCTTTTGTCACCCTACGAGGTTGATGTACTTCTTTTGGGAAGGCATCATCCTTGAGCTTATTGAGATCCTATAGGATTGAGTGTTAGTGTAGCACCAGAACTGATGAAGTGTTCAGTCGATACATCAACTAGGCTGCATTAATGGAGCCCTGTTGACATGGCCACAGTGACGTGACCCCGTCAATGTATCCATCCATGCATTAACATGATCCCGTTAACACAGATTCTGTCTCTCGTTATAAATATGTGTGCAATCGCAGCATTTATGGCATCTTTTGGAGTAGTTTTAGCAAAACTCTTACAATTTGTTCCCATAAGAGTTAGAATATTTTCCAAGTGCCCGCAGTAGGTGTGAGAAAGGTGTATGGCTCTTTATTCAAGCGCTAATGTACCTAAGCCCATTGGCATGACCGGTAATAAAGACGATCTTGTTGAGCATTCCTTGCAACATTTGGATTTAATCACTTGAGCATTTTAATAGTTTAATATTTCAACACTTTAATAATTTTGGAAGCTTTTATTGTTATCACTTTATTGTTATTTTCCTTTCATATTTTATGAGAACCATAGGCACAACCATCTTGAACATATATCAAACACTTGGTAACCCAGTGACGCTTAATGTCTAGTAACCTAGCAGTGGTTAGGGTATGCTTAGGATGTGCACGGAGGATGGGATCGATTGCTTATGCTAGGGAGAGTTAAGCAGTAGAGTAGAACAATTATAAACTACACAACTTTCCATTACCTACAATTAAATAATTAGACTTTAAAAGATAAAAAGAGAAAAATCAATAAAAATCATTTGCCTCAATCTCACTTAACCATCACTTTAGAATATCACAAGTGAGGTTGGGAAGACAACGACTATTCTAACTAAGGTTTTTCTAGCTAGAGTTTGGTGTATGCAAGTGCTTGTAGTCTGTGAAATTCAACCGATTCGTGCATGAATGCCCATGATTTATATGGTTAGACATAGGGATACCTCGCCACTCATCATTGGCACCATTGCTGGGGACTATTAGTCTTACATGCACTATCTAGTCTTAGCAAGATCATCATTCACTTCGTTGGAACGGACCTAGGATAGTGAAATCTACGCATGCTAGGCAGTTTCAGTAAAAGAATAAGGCACACCAGTTTAGTTGTTAGCTAACATAAAAAATGTCTTCTTTTCACAGACAAGATGGATCTAAACCACTAGTGCCGCAGGAGTGTCAGGTGGTATACACACATCCAGATGAGTATATCCCCAACTTCACCTTTATCCTACATTAGGATGAGCACCTGCAATGATGGGACATGGAGGGTAACATCATATTATCTCCTAATCGATCAGTTCCTGGAATGCTACTTCAAAATCTTATTAGACTAGGCATTCAGGACCGTGGTGTGGAATACATAATGGAGGATCATGACTACCGATATTATCATCCTAATGAGACACAACGTGCACGGGACCGACAACAAGTGGAATGCCATGAACACATAAAGGGGAAATAGTTTAGTAACCCTTTGTTCTTGCAGGACTCGCATGACAATGAGGAACCTATTTTTCATGATTCCCATTTGACTAAACCTTCCCCAATGCATCAGATCATGCAGTCCATCATTCAAAGTAAATAATCAAGCAACTGGGAGCCCCAGGATGATGGGGGATTGCGCAAGAGAGATCATGGAAAAGGGAAATATGGACATGAAGATTGAGGTTGTCATTAGAGCAAAGGAGGAGATCAACACCAGGGCGGTGGCAATTCTCCTCTGTCTTCTCCATCTTCTCATTCAACCTTGTCTTCACCAAGTTTTGACTCTGATCACAACCATAGTAGGAAGGATCAGGGTTATGGTGATCGAAAAGACTTACGGGATCACAAGGACCAACGAGGATGATGTGAGAAAAGGCGTGACCAAACACATGAGTCTCACCATCAAGAAAGAAGAGGCAGATGAAATCATCATAAATGTCATGGCCATCAACAAGACTATGACTCAAATGAACCATTTTTGGCTACTCAAAGCATGCTTAACATAGCCAAGGTAGTTCAAATACCTAGTAGGCACTTGAAAGATAGTCAAATCAAGCACCTTGACATGAACAATATCCCCAAATTTGAAGGGGGATATAACTGTGATCCAAAAACTCACTTGCAAGCATTTCATAATGCTTGCACCTTGCAAAACATAGATAATGATTGGCAAAAACTCAAGCTATTCCCCCAAACACTCATCAAGGAAGTAGAAAGCTAGTACCAGTCTTTGGAACTAGAATCAATCTAACGATGGAGTATGATGCTAGAAATTTTCAATGATAAATACCAAACCTACTCTAGAGTGGCTAATCTAATATGACAGATCCAAGGGTGGAAATAGGGTGGTCATGAACCCTTGGATGTATCCATGGGTAGATATTACTCATTATTACATTGATGCCCTAGTCATGACTACTCTCAGTGGGAACAGCTCCATCATATCATAGATGGGCTTCACTTTGAAACAAGAAAGACCCTGGGTGTTTACGCTCAAGGACAGATATCTGAATTGAGGGTCCATCAACTATAGTATCTTATTGAGTAGGTGGCTAAAGAAGAGGGGGAATTAAGAAAAAAAGAGAGTGCAAAAGAGTATAATCAGGACCCTTCCATTTGAAAGAAGGAAGTTCGATTTTGTAAAGAGGAGGAAGAATCACCACTGGGTACAACGGTGAAATAAAAAACCTTGTCCATTAAAAAATTTACCTTTGAAATTTTAGCCAAGGTTGATAGGATGCGCGATTCTTTAGATGAAAGGTTCCAAAGCATCTTGAAAATTGTGGAGGAATCCAAAGAGCGAAGTAACAAGCGAGATCAGCAAAGGAGAAGAGAAGCTAAACATGCCTACCATAAAGATAAGGGCAAAGTTGCTGCGGCATAATGGGTTGCAGAATCTAACATAGAGGAGGATGATGGATGTGACATATGCTAATATGAACATCCTAAGGGGTGTTTCCTAGTGGTGTCACATCTACAAGAGTCTAGGGTGTATGCGTTGAATCCTCATTTGGCAAAAAGGCAAACACCCGAAAGATTCCCCTATCCCCAAGGAAATCCCAAACAGTTCCACCAGCAATAAGGATATTATCCAAGTGGAGTGCCACCGCAACCCTATGAGTATTAACAACAATGGAAACATCCACAATCATGGGAGATGCCACCTCCAAGGTAATAGTACCCTTACCAGTAGCCAGATCCTTACGAGTACTACATTCAGCAACTAATCTTCCCATGGGACTCTTCTAGTCATGCGACATTTCAAACTCATTACCACCCCCCAAAATACTTTCAAACATAGTCTCCATCACCTAGGGGGGAGAACCCACATCTATACTATCCTCCATCACCTTCTCCTATCATACCTAGTCATCAGCCCCCCACTCAACTACCTCCTACTCCACCTATGTAGGGGGAGATACCACCACAGCCATAGCAACATAACACCACAAGGGCCATCAACTTACAACTGGCTTCTTAGCCAAGTGGACCGAAATCAAAACCATAGAAATGTCCTTTTTTCTAGCACAATAACCCAAACATACCCTCACATTCACCTGTGGCCAATGCCTCTGAACCTTCAATTTCCTCCACCATTCAACCCTTCGAACAACTTTCAAGCCAAACACCCTCCATGGTATAAATCATCATGCTAACACACGCTATGAGGGACTGGATAAAGGCAGGTCATCTTCCTTGAAAATTGACTAATTCAGGGAGTCCCCTTATATACCTTTAAGTGGCATGAAATGAGCCATGCAAAGCTTTCTTGGATTTGGGGTTAGGTGTCAATTTGATTTCACACGATATGTACAAGACTTGGAACCTGCCCCCAATGAAGAAAAGCAACATTCGGCTTGAGTCGGCAGACCAATCCATAACTATTCCCTTAGAATTGGTAGAAGATATTATGACCACCGTTTGTGGGTGGTCCTATCTTGCTAACTTCTTGGTCATCTGAGTTGATAATTGCAAGGAAAATTTTCCAATCATAATGGGGAGAGCCTGGCTCAGTACAGTGGATGCACAATTGGGACTCCGAGATCTTTCCCTCAAAATTTCAAAAGAAAATCCTTTTGGAAAGATCGAGAACAAGCATGTTCTATGCATCACGTATGGTAACTCAGGGTGCAACTATGTGCAGCAACTTTGTTCCGCTAAACAAACATCCATTCAAGCATACAATCAGTGTGCCAAAGAATGACAAGTTCAACGATGCCTGTATACAATAGCCATGAATTAAGAAGGCACCCAGTGGCTGACCGTTGACTCTAATAGCAACACTTCATGCATGGAACCATCTAAGTTCCTTATATGTGCCTATATGAAAAGCATGGATAAATTGGAAAAGATCCATCAACCAGTCTCCACTGTTGATGACAGTGATGATTGGGGAAGGCTACAAATCCCTAAAATTTTTAAATAGGAGCCTCTAAAATTGAAACCATTAATAGCCAATCTGGAGTATTCCTTCTTGCAAAATGGCAAGCCAATAATCATCAATGTCACTCTTGCTCTTGAACAAAAGAAGAAATTGCTAAAGATGGTGAGCAAATGGGTGGTTTCTTTTACATGGTCATATCATGAATTGACAAGAGTTGACCCTAGGATATGCCAACATTGGATCTATATCAACTCCTCCATAAAGCCACAATGACAACCACAAAGACGATTGAACCCCAAACTAAAGCAAGTTGTCAAGGAGGAAATTGAATAATTGTTGAAATTTGGGTTCATCTATTCCATTGCAGATAGTGAATGGGTTAGCCCACTTATTATTATGCCAAAGAAGGATGGAAAATGGAGGTTCTATATAGATTTTCAACTACTAAACATGGCAACCTTCAAGGATCACTTCTCACTTCCGTTTTTGTGGATCAAGTGTTGGATACCATTGCAGGGCATTGTTACTATAGCTTTTTGGATGGTTATAGTGGCTATAACCAAATCCAAATTGCACCCAAAGATTAGGCCAAGACAACATTTACAAGTCCTTTGGAAACTTTTGCATATAAGAAGATGTCCTTTGGCCTATGCAATGCACCTACAACTTTCTAACACCTTGTCCTCCGCATCTTTTAGCAACAAATTGACAATGGGTTAGAAGTCTTCATGGATGACTTCTCCACCTATGGAGCAACATTTGAACAAGCCTTGGACTACCTTGAGCAAGTTTTAAAAAGATGTGTGGAAATTAATTTACGACTCAACTAGCAAAAGAGCGACTTGATGGTCCAAGAGGGCATTATTCTGGGGCATCGCATTTCACAAGCAGGGATTGGTGTAGATCTTGAAAAAATTAGAATGATCCAAGGAATCACCAATCAACCAAGTACTATAAAAGATGTTCAATCATTCCTTGGCCACACTAGTTATTACCAACGCTTCATCGAGAATTTCTCGAAGATCACCAAGCCATTGGTCAAACTCACAAAGAAAGATTCTCTGTTTGTCTGGACTAGGGACTATGAATCCGCATTCTAAACACTCAAATAAAAACTCTTAGAAACTCCAATTCTATGGGCACCTAAATGGTCTAGACCTTTTTGTATCATGATGGATGCATCTAATTATGCATTGGGAGCTGTGCTTACATAATTGGATGACAAAAGACACCCATATTATATCCACTATGCAAGATGAAGCATTGTGGGTGCCTAGTCCAACTACACCACAACTAAAAAGAAATTAATAACGATGATGTTTGCCTTGGAAAAATTCTGACACTATGTCCTCGAGTAAAAGATGTTTGTACATACTGACCACAATGCCATCTGGTTCCTAATGAACAAACCAATGGTGAGTCTCCATATCATACGGTGGCTTGTGATCCTTCAGGAATTTGACCTTACTATGGTAGATAGGAAGGGAACTAAGAATGTGGTTACTGATCACTTATCTTAGTTATGATGGGATGGCGTAGAGGAAGAGGAGCCACTCTTCGATCAATTTCCAAATAAACTCCTCTTTGCTGGAGCTATCGCTAGGGAGATGCCCACAAGATCAACTTAGTTCAACAACATCTTTACCTATCTTTCAACACAAGAATTACCAAAAGAGTGGGATCATCAAAAGAAGCAGTAGTTTCTTCACAAGGCCAATAATTTCATGGAAATCAATGTAGTTCTTTATAAGGTGTGTGTGGATGGCTTGGTTTGATGGTGCATCCTTGATGTGGATACACTATGCATCCTCCAGGATGCTCATGAGGGCCCCTGTGGAAGCCACTATGTTGGATGATGCACAACCATTAAGATCTTACTTGTGGGATATTACTGGCCCACACTCTTCAAAGATGCACAATGGTTCACCCACTCCTGTGAGTGATGTCAGAGAGATGGTGGGATGATCACACGAATGGAGGGACCCCAATAGTGGATTCAACCATTGGAACCCTTCGATATTTAGGGCATCAACTTCATGGAAACATCACACCCATGTCCAATGGGAAGGTGTACATCATCATTGCTATAGACTACTATACTAAGTGGGCAGAGGTAGCAGCCATCACCAACTGTTCCTCAAACACAACCGCATGGTTTGTCCAACAGCAAATTGTGAATAGGTTTGGGATTCCACATGCACTCATTTTAGACAATGGAACTCATTTCACAGGCACTACATTTCATAAACTTATGCAACACTTGAGGGTCAAACATAAATTTACAACACCTTATCACCACCCAAGCCAATGGACAAGCCAAAGTCACCAATCAGGAGATTACCAAAATCCTAACTAGGACCATTAGCAAATATAGGAGGGATTAGAGCATAAAACTTAACGATGCCCTCTAGGCCTATCGCTCCACATGGAAGCTTCCTGTAGGCTACTCTCCTTACGAGTTAGTGTACAAGAAACTACCGAAACTTCTAGTTCAAGAAAAACTCCAAACACTATCTACTTCCAGTGACTTGGGTCTTGACTTATCACCAACAAGAACGACTCATCAACTTGAATGTGCTAGATGAGAATTGACTAGTAGCCATATCATCAAATGAGATACACAAGTCCTATAATCAAAAATGTCATGATCTTAAGATTCAAAAGGTAACATTTCAATGTGGAGATAAGGTACTCTACTGGAACCCCATACATATCATCAAATGAGATACACAAGGCCTATAATCAAAAATGTCATGATCTTAAGATTCGAAAGATAACATTTCAATGTGGAGATAAGGTACTCTACTGGAACCCCATACATGTATGACAATGTACTAAGTTTCAAACATTGTGGGAGGGACCTTATATTGTTTCCAAAACCCTTCTGTCTGGGGCCTTGCTTATACATAAACCTAAGGATCCCATGAAAACATAGTTAGTTAATACACAATAATTAAAACCCTTCCATGAACTCCAACAAACCAGTGCCACTGCCCTCTCATCACACTGCCAACCTTGTTTCATTTTTTGGATCTCCTCCTCTCAACTTAGTTGTGGGGGAGATCACCTTCCATGCTAACCAATTCTACTAGCTTCTCAGTTGTTTTTGCAGGTTTTTGTTTTACACCTTTTTGTTTTACAATTGATGAATCGTGGTTAACCAAGCCTCGTATACTAAGCCTGCTGCGTATACTAGGCCCCATATACTAAGCCCGTTGTGTATACTAGGTCCCATATACACAACCCTGTTTACGCAACGTCTATTCTAGCCTATAAATAAGTGTGCTTCCACCAAACTTAGGCATCTTAGGAATTAGTTGTAGCTAGACTCTTGTAGTTTGTTCCTGCAAGAGTTAGAATATTTTCCTAGTGCATGCCAGCAGTGTGATGCTTGTAATTGTATGGAACCTTTATTCGAGTGTGACGTACATGGACACACACATGATCAACAATAAAGATTGAGATTACTTCATCATTGCAACATTCACTTAGTTTAATTATTTAATTGTTATTGTTATTTATTGTTTTCTTAGTTAATATTTCTTTATCATCATTTACTATTCTTGTTGTTAACTACAGAATGAGTACGACTTAATCACGAGCATTTAAGTGTGACTACTTGGTAACCCAGTAGCGTACCTAGGATCTACGCTTGGTAATCCCAGTAGTATTCATGCACGAGGTCCAAGATGTGTACGGATGATTAAGGAATGGATGCTCATCATACTTAGGCTAGCTTAGACTTCATTTCCTCTTGCTTATTAGTTTAATCAAGATTATTTTCCATTATCTCTAGGAGTAGCATTAGTTTAGGATCACATCATATGCCTCACTCTGGACTAAACCATACATGACAAAGCAAATACTAGTCTAGGTGGAAAAACAATGAACTGTGATCAATGTGTAATGATCTAGATACCACAACTAGCCTATCCACAGAGTTTGACTAGATCGTAAGTGAATGCTTGTATTCGTATGGTTGAGTGTAGGGGTACCTCGCCACTCATCATTAGCACCGTTGCTGGGGATGGTGCTAGTTATCTAGATTAGTTATATCATACAAGATTGCTGTAACAAGTATTAACAAAATATCTTTTAGAAAAGAAATTAAATTCAATTCAATTAAGTCACACATGGTTCACAACAATGTCTCTCTCACAAGACTATGACAACACAATAACTAGTAGGGCAACTCATTAGATAACCAACAAATTATATGATAATGAAGATGAAGTTTGGAGTACCCAATTTGATGTAGGGGTCTCCTATGAGCATCAACGCAAACAACATCGTCCTAACTCACAACTGCATAACATAACTAGTAATGATGAACCCATATTGGCCACTACAAGCTTAACAGAAATACAAGAGGCTATTCAAATACCCCGTAGGCAATGTAAGGAAAGTCGTCTACCTAGGATTGACTTAAACAACTNATGTAAGGAAAGTCGTCTACCTAGGATTGACTTAAACAACTTTCCTAAGTTTTCAGGAGGCTATGATTTAGATCCCCAACATCATCTACAAGCCTTCTATGATGCCTATGCATGAAATGACATTGATAATGGATGGAAAAAACTTAAGCTCTTTCCTCTGACACTCATTGGCCAAGCAAAAGTATGGTATAGGTCGTTAAAACCAAAATTAATTTGACGTTGGTTGACAATGGTAGAACTCTTCAATGAAAGATATTAAACCTATGCGAGAGTGCCAGCCTTGAGGAGACAAATCCAAGAATGGAAACAAGCACAACATGAACCCTTGGACATGGCCTTAGAAATTTATTATGCACTGTCAAAAAACTACCCAAGCCATGGGTTCTCCAGGAAAGGCTAATGTACCATATCATAGATGGGCTCCGTAATGAAACAAGGGAGATCCTAGGGATGTACACCCAAGGTCAACTATATGAGCTACAAACCCATCAATTCCAAGAGCTTATTAAGCAGGTAGCAAGAGAAGAAGGAGAAATAGCCAAATGAGAGAATGTTGAAAGTTCTCAACAGGACCAAAATCTCAACTTAACAAGGGTCCATGATCATGAAGAGGAGAAATCCACTCGCTTCAAGGAGGTAGAATCATCTTTGCCAATCCTACAATCACTAGATGAAATTAAGGCAAAGATTAATAAGATGATGGATTGGGTACATGAAATATGTGGGGAATATGCTAACAATAATAGAGATACAACTATGTCAAATCAAGAAACAGGATAGGACACCACGCGACAATCGAAACAAAGGGTAGAAGATAATAAAAATAAGAACTCAACTGTCAATTTCACATATCAATGTAATGTCTATCTGTACGATCACCCCAAAGGCCAATGTCCAATTTTGTCACATTTACATGAGCATTGGGGAGGAATGTTACATCCAGATTTCATATAGAAATATTAGGTTCAACCATAGTGGCAGTCGTGGGGGAGGCCACCGCCAACTAGACCATACCCTTCAAATGTCCCAACACTAAATTCTTATTATGTTCAACACCTTGTTTCTCCAACGGGATTAGCATCCTCTACCTCACCTCATCATTATCATTCTCCCGAGTACTATCCACCCATGTCTTCTCCAACAAATTCACCATCTCATGTGTCTTACACTTCTCCTCAACATCAATATTCTCATACTTCACCCTCTTCTACATTGCCACTAGTTGTGCCAGAAGGCTTTGCACCACAATGCCAACCCATGAATGTTACTTGTGCTGCTACTGTGAATAGTAGTGGAGGTCCTTCACAATGTCAAAGCTGTCCCTTCTTTAGACATGATCGTCAAAAGGGACACCATAGTTTAGAAACCACTACATCCACCAACTTAGCACAAATCCAACATTGTGGTGCATCTTCCTCTTCGAACCCAATGCCTCATGTTACCTTATCAAGGCCACCACTCAATACTCCAACAACCATGAGGCCTAGTGAATATTACCACATGGGGAGACATGTTGATCCTTTCATACCATCTTACGGTCACAAGAACCATAGTGGGTCAACTCCTTATAAATTAACCACATCTTATAACTTACCCAACTATGTCAACTCTAATCAAGTGTGTGAACCCCAATGGGGTAAGTATGACTGGGTCTCAATATTTCCAACATGCAAGGATCCTAACCTTCCATTTCTTAATTCTAGCCATGCTCAACCATTTAGTTATGGGGGGTATCCTCCATTCTAACAACACAGAATTAATAAATGTTTTTCTGTTTCTTTAATTTTTCAACTTTTTGTTTTCTAGTTTTTCACCTTTTAATTTATTGTTTTATCTTTTTGTCTTTCTATCTTTTTATGAGTAATCTCATCTATAAATAAAACACTCATGTGACTCATTGGTTGAGGTTTTATTCTATGCTATCAAGTCTTAAGTGATTAATTATTTGGATAGCGAACCCACCACATCCACCCAACCATTCTATTAATAAGATGTTCTACTCTAGGTACAATGATATTCTTGTCATCATGAAACTTAAAAGTAATTTTGTGCTCATTATGCCCAGAGTGAAAAATGATGGACTATGAGGGAATGGCCAAGGTGTGACATCAAGGAAACTTATGGATTCTTTTTTGTGACATTTGTAGACGCTATCATGCAGCTTGGTTGTACTAAGATCCTTGTAGATCTAACAAAAAATGGGAGTAAGAGTAATCAAAAGGCACTCAATCAAGGAAACTCAATGCTATTCTAGGGGGTCCCACTGGAAAGACATGCACCCATGCATGAAGGTATGCAACTTCTCTAGATCAAACATTCAAAAAATAAAAGAAGTGTGCACCAAAGTGGCCACACAGAGAAAGAGAAAAGAAAAAAAAAGAGAGCAAGAAGAGTGTGCCAAAGCAGCCACCTAGAAGAAAAAGAAAAGATTAAGATCAAAGTGCCATAAAGCAATTCCGAATGACTCCTTCCTTGAACAAAATGCCAAGTGATTGTACACCTTGCTATCATGGTGCTCTTATTGTTGTCTATCAATGGGAAAAAATAATGTGATGTCACTGATCAGAGGAATAGACTTGGCCCTAATTATTGAGCGATAGGTTAATGACACATTAATCATGCCTTACACTAAGAATTCATTGTGCCTTGACTCAGTTACCTCATGTCCTAATCTCTGCAATCCCTTCTACAATTCACCTCATCTCACTGTTCATGTAATTGTGACTCGTGTCTTCTGTAGCATTGAATTCATATCTCATCATTGTGGTATTAACATGTGTGTGTTTTTTTGCATCAACATAGATTACATTTAACCTTCTAGTGCCTACGGAAATTTTAAGGTGTGGTTACGCAAGGGCATTATAGGTTGGACCTACTTTGGGGAGGAGCCACTTACGTGACTTCTATAATTTGTACTTGTTACACACCACCACATCATCTTATACCCTCCGAGTACTTCATTGTCAAATCTATTCTTTCCTTTGTCATCATTTTATCAAATGTTCCTCAAAACCAAGTCCTTTTATGTGTCACTTAAACAAACCAGGTCCAACATTAAACTTTTAGGGAAACTTCCTCAAAAAAATTTCTAACTCTAAAATCACACTAAGAAAAGAATTCAACATTTATCAAAGGCAATGAGTAAGGTATGAAATAATTGAACTTTTTTCAATAGCCTTACTAACAATTGATCTTTGTGTGATTATATATGGCCCCTAAAAGAAGACAACAAGGAGGACCTTCTCAAGGTGCAACCGAACAACCTAGGGGAGGCAGAGGCTAAGGACCTCATGCAAAACATGCAGAGTAGAAGGCACAATCATTCAGCATCCATCATGGATCTCCTATTACTGTATAATCTATCCGAGCAAAAGGAGGAGAGGTCAGGACCCAAGCCTATGAAGAGGAATGACGGCTATTTGCAGCATGGAATGCAAGGCCAATCAAGTGTTCCTGTAGCTACTGTGTCCATGGAAAGTGCCAACTCCATCAAAAATTGGAACATCAGTATGGATGACTCATAATTCGTAGATAGAAGAAAATAAATGTCAAGCGCTTCTTCAATGGTATCAATCTCAGAAGCCTGGTGCACAGAACAAAGGAAAGGCACCCATGGAGGAGCCACCACTACTGGGAACCCCATGAGTTCCACAAGTGTTGTCTTTTGTGTCTATGTCCAAATTTTGTTTAATCCTCAACTATGGCATGAATAAATTTCTGGTCAGTTAATAATCCCATACCTATCCACTATGTAATCAATTGAGCTTATTCCTCACTTTCTTTGACTC